>MQTX01000161.1:398522-443142 GCA_009735665.1 Angiostrongylus cantonensis | reverse complement strand
TCGAAGATAAGGTGGGCCGGACACGTAATGCGTATGAATGATAACCGATGGACAAGAGCTGATAGTGACTGGATTCCCTGGGATGTCAAACGTACTGCAGGAAGACCACCGACCCGATGGTCAGAGTTCTTCACGAAGAGCCTAGAAGAAAATTATGATGGTCGACGAATCTCTAAAGCGAGCACAACCCAATGGGCTACTCTTACACGCGACAGGGAAAAATGGAGGATTTACTGGTGCCCGCTTAAGTCACTCGACGATCAACGGCACTACGGGTGTTAAAGGTAATACTTGCCTAATAGAGCTCATAAGTTAGTATCCTATAATGATCTGACGTCTACGACTCCGCCACCTGCAAACATTGAGCCACGATCAGATGCGTTTACCAGCCTACCGGTATACTAGCTTGTTTTATGAACTGAATTCTCTACCATTTGCTTAAACATATACGATCCTTCCTAAAGAATACCCAAATGTTCCTGAATCATTTGCGTAACGCGCATCATAACTGGGCGTATGTTATGGTGTCCTTCGACATTCACCTGTATCACCTGTAGTCCCGTTGATCGTCAAGTGACTCTAGCGAGCGCCACTAAATCCTCCATTTTTCCTTATCGCGTGCAAGAGTGGCCCAAAGGGTTCTACACGCTTCAGGAACTCGTCGAGCATCATATCTTTCCTCTAGGCTTTTCGTGAAGAACTCTGACCATCGGGTAGGTGGTCATCCAGCAGTACGTTTGACATCCCGAGGAATCCAGTCACTAACGGCTCTTGTCTATCGGTTGACACTCATACGCATTACGTGTCCGGCCCACCTTATCTTCGATTGTTTGACGTATAGAACAGCATCTTCGATTTTTAATCGTTGACGCAGGTCGGAGCTTCGGATCCCATCCCTTAGTTGTGTGAAACGGGATACTCCTAGCACCGTCCTTTCGATTGCGCGTTTGATAACGCTGAGTGATCTTTCATCCTGCTTACGTAGCGACCAGGTTTCTGGCGAATATGTTATTGCAGGTAGAACCGCTGAGTTGAAAAGGTGGGTACGGAATCGGGTGTTCTTTTTTCTCTTCACTACATCCTCGATGCTCTTGAAAGCTCCCCAAGCCGCTTGTTTCCTTCTGCTCAGCTCTGAAGCTAAGTCGTTCATCACAATGATCTTCCGACCTTGATAGACAAAACTGGAGCATTCGGAGATATTCGTTCCGTTAAGCGTAAATAGGGCAAACGAAACCAATTCGTTCTCTATGAACATCGCTTTTTCGAGATTAAGTCCAAGACCATTGTTTTCACACGCTTTATCAAAGTCCGCAAGCATACGTTCCGTTTGGATAATGTTTCGTATTATAAGGACGATATCATCAACGAAGCGAAGGTGATGTAACTACCGGCCATCGATTTTCACTTTCATATTATCCCATACCAATGTTCGCATGACGTTCTACAGGGTGGCTGTGAATAATTTTGCAGAGATTGTATCGCCCTGCCTAACTCCTCTCTTGACGTCAACGTTAATATCGTTGTAGAATGGTGAAATCTCGGTTGTGAAATTTTTGTACAGATCACGAAGAATCTTTACGTACTGAGTAGATCCTCCTTGACTACTAAGAGCTTCCAAGAACAAGTAGATTGGGTGATAGTTGCCTATATCGTGTTGGTCACCCTTTTTGAATAATAACACAGTCTTGCTAGTGTTTCACTGAGTAGGGACCTTGCATTCAGACAGGTAACGCGTAAAGAGCCAAACCAGTGTGTTTGCGAGTACTGGCGGTAGATTCTTCAGGTGTTTTAATCTTATCCTGTCCGGACCAGGTGCTGTTCGATTTTCACCGACGAAATGGTATGTCGAATTTCGAAAGGGAGAACCAGTACAGTAGAACCAGTTGGTACAACATATCGATTCTCTTTTATTTGGATGATTTTAGTGGATGATTTCCTCTATTGCCTTTCTGGACGCTGTTATTGTTCGGTCTGGACGTCGGAGTGCAATCACCTTAATCATGTAATTGGCGAAGCTTCGGCAGGCTTGCGAATGCTTTTTCCAGTCTTTGCAGCTTTGACCATTACTGCTGCTATTCTCTCTTCAAGATGTTTTATCGCCTGTCTGCATTATTTCGCAAGTTCGGACGTTAGGTCGCGGTTGCCTGCAGCTCGTGCGATTCCACGCTGGCCTATTAGCTTGAGAGTTTCTGGAGTCGGACGTCTCTTGGTGATCTTCGAGCTCTCAGCTTTCATAGTGCTAGGGTGAAGATGTTGAATGAGCCGATCGTATTCTTCGTCGATGTTGTCAACAACGGCATTTTCCCAACAGCCGACTATTGAGTTGAATAGGTCCCTGTTTGTAGTGTTTCTGGGACTTCGGCTTTTGAATTTAGCGGGGAGTTACCATGGATGATCTTAGTTGCCATGATAAACTCAGAGAGCAGCTCACCCTGTTTGATTTATTCTAACCCGTGGGTCCCAATGTGACGTTTTTCAGACCTTCTTCTTGGTCCAATCTTGGCATTGAAATCTTGATGTTCATGGACAAACTCGTGTTGACGAGGACGCCGACACCGCTTACTCCCCTACTGTCGCATGTTCCGAGGAACAGTTCTTTTCCAGTGTCATAGACGGCGTTGAATGGGTGGCGTCGTCTCGTCTCGGCCAGGGCGATGACGTCGTGCCTTATCATTCTTGTTTCCATAAGCAAGTCTTCTGTCGAAAACTTGGATGCAAGTGAACGTGCATTGTAGGTACGAATCGTCACCGTAGTTCTTCGTGATCCAGGCAGCTTCCATTGCCCCTGAAATTTTAGCAGCCTCTCCGCACTCGTCCTGCCCAACGCTGGAAAATTAGAAGCTGTTTTTGGGTCGAGGGAATAAGGCCCGTTTTTTCACTGTGTTGAGCATTTTGATGCCCACGTACAGCTTGCTGGGCTCTGAACGTGGGGGCTGGGTATACTCACGTTTAGCTTGCCAGGCTCTCCCAGAGTGGAAATGGAGCTTATTTGTTGGAGGCGACTCCTAACCGCCTCCCATATACTTCCCTGTCACTTGATTGCATTCTTTTGGCCGAATTGGCTCGTAGAATACAATCCGCGTAAAGCGAGAACGCACTCACACACGCATGAATGAATACGCCTAGCAAATACAGAAAGTATGTGTCAAATTGGAGCGGCAGAAACAGGGAGTCCAAACCCTGGATCCACCTTCGTCTCAGGAGAGCGAATGTTGCTTTTGTAAAACGATTAATCTGTATCTGCCATCTGGGGACGAACCACGTATCCTCGCGACTAATCGGCTCGAGATCCCTCATATAAGGGAGATCCGTTGTCTTCGACATTACTGCCCTTTAACTCCGCAATACAAGCTATCCACGAGCTGCTTGTGCAACGTGAAAGACTAATAAATATGTACTACTCCTTGATTGAGCAGCTTGTTGTCCTTCTAAAAAGATGTCCAAACAGCTCGAGCTTTAGATAGTTTGGGAAATATTACGCACAAATTAGAGGATTGGCACTAAGACAGCGAATGATATCAACCTTGCCATCGCCTTTGTCCAAAGTTGAGGCACCAGTAATCAATCGCTGGTCTTCACAGTGCATATAGATCATGTCTTGTCATCTGCTCTACACAAGAGGAGATGGACAAACGTTTTAATTTATTGAGCGAGCAACCAGAGTACACAAAATTCATCTGAGAGAAATCGAAAGAAAACTGACTTCCATTTCTAAGCGTTCAAATCAGCCTGTCCGAAAGCGACTACATTATAAAATGGTATCATAAGCAAGTAGAAGAAACATGCGGGTTCATTACCCTCTTTTCACTCTTCACAACCGACATGACACTTGAAAGAAACACGCTTCGAACGGCCACCAGAGTTTGCACAGAAGGAAGAATCCTTGAAATTAGTACAGCAAATAGACATTTCGAATAGCTGCGAAACTATGCCTTCTGGGCATAAGCATAGAGGAAAAACCGCGCAATCAAACTACAGTTCTAGTGAGGAAACGACCTATTTATTCTGTCAATAATTTTCAGTGAAATAAGTACAGCTACAAAACGTTGCATGAAAAGGACCAGTCTAGAAAATTCGGTAAAAATGATAGAAATACCGCCGCACGATCTATGACGCGAGCTGGTTCGTAACCTACTATATGCTCACCACAATTTTAACTTATAATGTACCGCCTACTCTTTTTAATAGCAGGTTATATATTGCGAAATATATCTTTAATGATGATAAGATATTTGCTAAACTCCGGACCACAGGTGTCCGCGGTGGGGAGCGAATGCGTTATTGTCCTTTCCTTCGCCTGTCCGGAGTTTTGCAAGTATCTCAGCATTGTTAAAGTTAGATACCCATTTATGAACAACAAAAAAAATGCACGGTATGCTCTAACGGTAGAGGTGGTGTTTGCATGAGTTCGGGTACAGTGTACATAATCTCTTGTAGAGCATGTGGTGACGAACACGTTTGCGAAATAGGTAGACCACTCTGTGTCCTTGTAGAAGGAGATACCTGATCGCCAAATTTAAATTGAAATCAAACTCTCCACCGGGCACGTATAGGCCACGGAAACATAGCTTAGAAGATTTTTAGGTTGAAGTCGCTATTCTTCGCACAAGAATTTCAAAACATACCAGGGATCGCAAAAATCTTGAAGCATTTTGGATCAATTCAAAAATTTGAAATAAACTACAAGGCAAAGTCTTTTTACTTCTGTTTAGCAAACACGAGGTGTTATTTTATTTCTTTATTTACGTACAAGCTGACGTTTCGGCGGATTTCGCTTTCTTCAGAGCCGCTTTCTATGAGCCTTCCACTCATAGGCTCATAGAAAGCGGCTCTGAAGAAGGCGAAATCCGCCGAAACGTCAGCTTGTACGTAAATAAAGAAATAAAATAACACCTCGTGTTTGCTAAACAGAAGTAAAAAGACTTACTCCATCAATACAAGGCGAAGTGTCTTATTATCACACGTGACCTTTCGCCGTAGCACAGCTCATTTCACGACCCAAGACACATTCCTCGCCCATGTATTACCCTATTGAGCTGCTCTTCACCACTTAATTGGAATGCTTACAAAGAATAAACAGTGGTTGTTTAAATGGAACTGTATGTTATGCGATTGCAAATTGATGTGTTAAGTATTATCCGCTAAGCTTATGGAAGTGTTTGGTAGAGTAGACTGTGTGTTAATTTGACCTTTCCAGGCTCTGAAAAAGGCAAAACAGCCGAAACGACAACTATAGTATCCTAATAAATTCTATGATAACAACCTCGTGTTTTGTGTGCTTATTTAAGGAAAAAAATGAAACAATGAGAATTGCCTTTGAGATAAGTACAGCGTAGACATCTTTCTCCAGCATTACTTGCATGGAAAATGACTCATTGAACCCAGAACAAAACAGCTCTATACAAAATCTGTATAGAATCTGAATAAATATACGTTGTTGAATTTGTTTCAGCATGTCTGGATCGCGTCAATCCACGTACCGGTGTGTCTGACTGCCCCCGAGTGGCGTATCTTTGCAATGACTCGGTCTACTTCACATTGATGACTGAGCAGTGTCCCAGAACTTGTAATAGATGTCCGGAAACGGGGAATACAGCGTTGCCACCAAGTGAGTAGTCATTGATCGTTATCTTAGTCGATTATAGGTAGAAAAGACGATGATAAACAAAACAGTGGAGAATCGGCTTTGAAATTAATGAAGGAAGTAAACTCCGGTCCAACAAAATTGTTTGCTTTAAAATTGTCCATATGTGTGCATAGAACAGTGTGGTAGAGGACCGAATCTCTATCGAGTTTTAATAATTATGTTCACTGTTGATTTCATTTTAGCCTGCGTTGATCGTGTAAACCCACGTACTGGCGTGTCTGATTGCCCAAAAAGAGCGTATCTCTGTAAAAACTCTGTTTACTTTACGCTGATGACGGAGCTCACAGATCTCCCTCACACGAGGGATCTCGAGCATGTTAGTCGCGAGGCTGCGTGGCGCGTCCAGAGGTGGCGGAGAGAGGGGTAATCGCGGACCAAAAGCGAATTTTGCTTTCCTGAGACGAAGGTGGATCCAGGGTTTGGACTACCTGTTTCTGCCGCTCCAATTTGACACATACTTTCTGTATTTGCTAGGCGTATTTATGCATGCGTGTGTGAGTGCGTTCTCGCTTTAGACGAGGAATGTGATCGGCTCATTGAACATCTTCACGTTAGCGCCATAAAAGCTGAGAGGTCACCAAGAGACGTCTGTCTCCAGAAACTCTCGAGCTAATACGCCAGCATGGAATCGTACGAGCTGCGGGCAACCGTGAACTAACGTTAGAACTTGCGAAACAATGCAGACAGGCAATAAAAAAGATCTCAAAGACAGAAGAACAGCAGTAATGACCAACAGAGCATCAAAAATCTTTTTCTTAGGACTCTAGAAATGTGATCCGATAGGATTTATTGCCAGCAGATTTGCGTCACTCGCGTGGTTAGAAACCGATGTACGACAAATTCTAAGAATCACGAAGCACTTTAGAAGAAGAACTTACTTACTTGGATACTCGGATGGCCCGTCTTTATTGGTTGTGAAGGCCCCCACATAATTTCCATTCTCCGGAGACTTACTGGTTTCGCTATTGTAATATCCAGGAGTCTCGAGAACAGCTTGGCCAAAGTCTGCATTAGGTCGTAACAACCACAGGCGGTCCTGCCTTAGTGGATCAGAGGGAGATCTCCGCACATTGCGACTAATTTGATATTATGGCGGTGGCGCATCTGGTATTGGCTTACTTTTAACTAGGCTTTTAGATGGAAACACCGGACTTCGTCTCAGTCTGGAAGACCCTTCTAGGGGATGACTCCCCTTGTTGTACATCGCAGCCCGACACCCAAAACACTTCCCAGTCACGATGAAGCGGCAAACTGTTAGAAAGTTAGAAGAAGTATATCTTCCAATTGAAGGCTTAACTGCTGAAAGTAAATAGTGGAATGGTACATGGTGACTAAATAAAGTGATGATGAAGTGTTGTAAATAGACGTAAATACATTACGTTTCCATGTGAACACTGCGCGGTTGGTCTCCACATAACATATTAAGTGGAAGGCTCATAGAAAGCGGCTCTGAAGAAGGCGAAATCCGCCGAAACGTCAGCTTGTATGTAAATAAAGAAATAAAATAACACCTCGTGTTTGCTAAACAGAAGTAAAAAGACTTACTCCATCAATACAAGGCGAAGTGTCTTATTATCACACGTGACCTTTCGCCGTAGCACAGCTCATTTCACGACCCAAGACACATTCCTCGCCCATGTATTACCCTATTGAGCTGCTCTTCACCACTTAATTGGAATGCTTACAAAGAATAAACAGTGGTTGTTTAAATGGAACTGTATGTTATGCGATTGCAAATTGATGTGTTAAGTATTATCCGCTAAGCTTATGGAAGTGTTTGGTAGAGTAGACTGTGTGTTAATTTGACCTTTCCAGGCTCTGAAAAAGGCAAAACAGCCGAAACGACAACTATAGTATCCTAATAAATTCTATGATAACAACCTCGTGTTTTGTGTGCTTATTTAAGGAAAAAAATGAAACAATGAGAATTGCCTTTGAGATAAGTACAGCGTAGACATCTTTCTCCAGCATTACTTGCATGGAAAATGACTCATTGAACCCAGAACAAAACAGCTCTATACAAAATCTGTATAGAATCTGAATAAATATACGTTGTTGAATTTGTTTCAGCATGTCTGGATCGCGTCAATCCACGTACCGGTGTGTCTGACTGCCCCCGAGTGGCGTATCTTTGCAATGACTCGGTCTACTTCACATTGATGACTGAGCAGTGTCCCAGAACTTGTAATAGATGTCCGGAAACGGGGAATACAGCGTTGCCACCAAGTGAGTAGTCATTGATCGTTATCTTAGTCGATTATAGGTAGAAAAGACGATGATAAACAAAACAGTGGAGAATCGGCTTTGAAATTAATGAAGGAAGTAAACTCCGGTCCAACAAAATTGTTTGCTTTAAAATTGTCCATATGTGTGCATAGAACAGTGTGGTAGAGGACCGAATCTCTATCGAGTTTTAATAATTATGTTCACTGTGAAATTAATGAAGGAAGTAAACTCCGGTCCAACAAAATTGTTTGCTTTAAAATTGTCCATATGTGTGCATAGAACAGTGTGGTAGAGGACCGAATCTCTATCGAGTTTTAATAATTATGTTCACTGTTGATTTCATTTTAGCCTGCGTTGATCGTGTAAACCCACGTACTGGCGTGTCTGATTGCCCAAAAAGAGCGTATCTCTGTAAAAACTCTGTTTACTTTACGCTGATGACGGAGCTCACAGATCTCCCTCACACGAGGGATCTCGAGCATGTTAGTCGCGAGGCTGCGTGGCGCGTCCAGAGGTGGCGGAGAGAGGGGTAATCGCGGACCAAAAGCGAATTTTGCTTTCCTGAGACGAAGGTGGATCCAGGGTTTGGACTACCTGTTTCTGCCGCTCCAATTTGACACATACTTTCTGTATTTGCTAGGCGTATTTATGCATGCGTGTGTGAGTGCGTTCTCGCTTTATTCGGATTGCATTCTACGAGCCAATTCGGCCAAAAGCCTGGAATCAAGTGACAGGGAAGTATGTGGAAGGCGGTTAGGAGTCGCCTCCAGCAAATAAGCTCCATGTTCACTATGGGAGAGCCTTGCAAGCTGCCCGTGAGTATAACCAACCTCCACGTTCAGAGCCCAGTAAGCTATACGTTGCTACGAAAAACGCTAAACACAGTGAAAAAAACGGGCCTCAATATCCTGACCCTGAAAGAGTCTCCAGTTTCCCAGCGTTGGGTAGGAAGAGTACGGAGAGGCTGCTAAAATCTCGGAACCAATGGAAGCTGCCTGGGACAAGAAGAACTACGGTGTCGATCTGTACCTACAATGCACATACACTTGCATCCGAGTTCTCGATAGAGGACTTGCTTATGCAAGCAATAATGATAATGTACGACGTCATCGCCCTGCCCGAGAGGAGACGACGCCACCCATTCAACGCCGTCTATGACACTGGAGAAGAAATCTTCCTCGGAACATGCGACAGTAAAGGAGTAGGCGGTGTAGGCGTTCTCGTCAACACGAGTTTGTCCATGAACATCGATGCATTCGAACAGCTTACAACCCTAATCGGACGTTTAGGATTAAAAAGATGTGGATCATTATCGGCTTTGACAATCTTCGTCGTTTACGCGCCAACATCAAACTGTGACGAAGAAGAAGGCAAAGTGACTTGAAGAAGTTCTGCCAAGAAGACCATACATTCTTCAAGGTCATCATAGGAGATTTCAATGCCAGGATTGGACAAAGAGGATCGTTTGAGAAACGTCACATTGGGACCCACGGATTAGAATATCAACGAACAGGGTGAGTGGCTCTCTGAGTTTAAAATGGCGACCAAGACCATCCATGGTAACTCGCAATTCCAGAAGTCTCACCATCAACGATGGACATAGGAGTCTCCCAATGGAGAGTGCCATAACGAAATAGACCACATTATAGTAAATAGGAAGTTTTGCCTAACCGATGTCGCCGTTGTCCCAAAATTTCAAAATCATAATCCGCTAAAATCATAAGCCGAAGTCCCAGAACCACCACAAACTGGGACCTATTCAACTCATTAATGGGCTGTTGGGAAGATGCCGTAATCGACAACAACGACGAGGAATACGAGCGGCTCATTGAACACCTTCACATTGGCGCCGTGAAAGCTGAGAGTTCGAAATTCACCAAGAGACGTCTGTCTCCAGAAACTCTCGAGCTAATAGGCCAGCGTGGAATCGCATGAGCTGCAGGCAACCACGACCTAACGTCCGAACTTGCGAAACAATGCAGACATGCGATAAAGGAAGATCTTATAGGGAGAAGAGCAGCAGTAACGGTCGAGGCTCCAGAGGCTGGGAAAAACATTTACAGATCCCACCGAAGCTTCGCCAGTTATAACATCAAGATAGTGCACTCCGATGCCCAGACGGAACACTTACAGCGTCCAGAAAGGCAATGGAGAAAATCATTCACGAATGCTACTCAGATTTCTTTGATAGCTACGTCCACCTCTCGTCATATAAAATAAAAGAGGATGGATATGTTGTACCACCGGTTTTCCCTTCCGAAATTCAACATGCCATTTCGTCGATGAAAAATCGAACAGCATCAGGTCCGGACAGTGTAAGATTAGAATATCTGAAGAACCTTCCGCCAATCCTCGCAAACATACTGGCTCAGCTCTTCACACATTACCTGTCTGAATACAACGTCCCTACTCAGTGAAAGGCCAGCAAGACCGTGTTGCTGTTCAGGAAAGGCGACCTTCAAGCTACAGGCAACTATCGCCCAATCTGCTTGTTGTCCGTCATCTACAAACGTTTCACCTGAGTCATTTTAAACAGAATTGACAGAACACTGGACGAAAGATATCCATGTGGGCAAGCAGGTTCTCGAAAAGGATTTACTACAATGAACCACATTCACACGATAACAAGGATCGTTGAAGTATCGCGGAAGTTGAAAAGGCCGCTCTGTCTCATTTTCATCGACTTACAGAATGCCTTTGATTAAATTGAGATAGAAGCGGTCATGGAAGCCCTTGGTAGTTAAAGGGTTTCTGCTCACTACGTAAAGATTCTTCGTGAGCTGTACAAAAATTTCACAACCAAAATTTTACCGTTCTACCACGATATTAGCGTTGACGTCAAAAGAGGAGTTAGGCAAGGCGATACAATTTCGCCAAAATTATTTACCGCCACTCTCCAGAACGTCATGCGAACATTGGAATGGGATAATATGGGAGTAAAAATCGATGGTCGGCAGTTACATCACCTTCGCATTGCTGATGATATCGTCCTTATAACACCAAACATTATCTCCAAACGGAACCTTTGCTTGCGGGCTTTGATAAAGCGTGTGGAAGGATTGGTCTTCGACTAAATCTCAAGAAAACCATGTTCGTAAAGAACGGATTGGTTTCATTTGCCCCATTCACGCTTAACGGAACGAATATCTCCGAATGCTCCAGTTATGTCTATCTAGGTTGAGAAATCAATATCATGAGTGATTTAGCTCCAGAACTGAGCAGGAGGAAACGAGCGGCTTGGGGAGCTTTCAAGAGCATCGGGGATGTAGTGAAGGAAACAAAGAACACCCGACTTCGTACCCACCTTTTCGACTCAACGGTTCTACCTGCAATAACGTCAGGGTCATGCGTTTTGTGCGTCAGAAACGTGGTCGCTACGTAAGCAGGATGAAAGATCACTCAGCGTTATGGAACGCGCAGTCGAAAGGACGATACTAGGAGTATCCCGTTTCACACAAGTAAGCGATGGAATCCGAAGCTCCGTCCTACGTCAACGATCGAAAATCAAAGATGCCGTTCTATACGCCAATTAGTCTAAGATATGGTGGGCCGGATACGTAATGCGTAAGTATGATAACCGATGGACAATGGCTGTTAGTGAGTGGATTCCTGGAAATGTCAAACGTACTGCAGGTAGACCACAGACCCTGTGGTCAGAGTTCTTCACAAAGGGTTTAGAAGAAAGATGTGATGCTCGACGAGTTCCTAGAGCGAGCAGGACCCACTGGCCTACACTTTGACGCGACAGGGAAAAACGGAGGATTTACTGGCGCCCACTCGAGTCACTCGACGACCAGGTGATGACGGGGAGCAGCGTCCCATGACATGTAATCGACGTCTGGGAACTGTTCAAACAACACCATCGCTTTCAATTTACTTTTCATCCATTCGCTTGAACTACAATGTCCGCCGACCGAGGAAACGTGTGCTTGTGAAAAATTGAAAGCTGTTTCGCTCAGATTCTACTTTGTGGTTATTTTGTTCTTTCTAATGATATAAACACCGAGATTTCCAATCTTTCGATTTTTCATATGTAGTAGATGTTTTGTGAAGGATTGATCTTTGTCCTGATTTTATGCTCATTCAAGAAAAAAATGAAACAATGAGAATTACCTTTGAGATTAGTACAGCACAGATGTCTTTCTCCAGCATTATTTGCATGGAAATTGACTCATTGCACCCAGAACAAAACGGCTCTATACAAAATCTGTATAGAATCTGAATAAATATACTTTGTTGAATTTGTTTCAGCATGTCTGGATCGCGTCAATCCACGTACCGGTGTGTCTGACTGCCCCGGAGTGGCGTATCTTTGCAATGACTCGGTTTACTTCACATTGATGACTGAGCAGTGTCCCAGAACTTGTAATAGATGTCCGGAAACGGGGAATACAGCGTTTCCACCAAGTGAGTAGTCATTGATCGTTATCTTAGTCGACTATAGGTAGAAAAGACGATGGTAAACAAAACAGTGGAGAATCGGCTTTGAAACTAATGAAGGAAGTGAACTCTGGTCCAACAAAATTGTTTGCTTTAAAATTGTCCATATGTGTGCATAGAACTGTGTGGTACAGGACCGAATCTCTATCGAGTTTTAATAATTATGTTCACTCTTGAATTCATTTTAGCCTGCGTCGATCGTGTAAACCCACGTACTGGCGTGTCTGATTGCCCAAAAAGAGCATATCTCTGTAACAACTCAGTTTACTTTACGCTGATGACGGAGCAGTGTCCCATGACATGTAATCGATGTCCGGGAGCAGTTTAAACAAGGCCATCGCTTTCAATTGACTTTTTATCAATTCGCTTGAACTACAATGTCCGCCGACCGAGGAAACGTGTGCTTGTGAAAAATTGAAATCTGTTTCGCTCAGATTCTACTTTGTGGTTATTTTGTCCTTTCTAATGCTATAAACACCGAGATTTCCAATGTTTCCAATGATGTTCCAAATGTTTCATATGCAGTGAATGTTTTGTGAATTATTAACCTTTGGCCTGATTTTATACTGCGTTGTTTAGCTTGTCGTGATATCGTCAATCGTAATACAAGTCTCTGTTCGTTCGCAGATGGTGGGGTTCGGCTATTGCAGAAACACATTATATTTGTCATTGATTAGACAACAGTGCCCGAAGACATTTATTTATGATCTTTTTTAGCTGGTGCGAGATTGGTATATGTCTTCGTTGTCGTTGTTGTTGTTGTTGTTTTTGGTGTTGTTGGCCGATGGCTGACGTTTCGGCGATTTCGCCTTCCTCAGAGCCTGGACGTATTTATATTAGAATACTTTATTTTTTCGGTGGAAAAAGGCTAAAGTATTAATGAAGATCAAACATTTAAGTAGATGGTGGGCTAGGATGTTACGGTCAAATGTAGATCTACACCATATTGAACAGAAAGACTACTCACCGTTTGAAATAGGAAAACTACTCATTTTGAAATAGGGCACCAGGTCACGTGTGATAGTGAGGCATTCGTCTTTCCGGTTCATCTTTGGATTTTTGAAATAATGATATTTTGACCCAGGGTGTGTGTCCTGCTGGCGACTCCAAATGAACAGCACGTGGGCCAGTCCCACTCGTAACATCACGTTCAATATGGTGTAGACCTGCATTTGACCGTAACATCCTAGACCACTATCTATTTAGACGTTTGATCTTCATTAATACTTAGACCTTTTTTCCACCGGAAAATTAAAGCATTCTAATATAAAACACGTCCAGGCTCTGAGGAAGGCGAAATCGCCGAAACGTCAGCCATCGACCTACGACACCAACGACAACGAAGACATATACCAAACTCGCACCAGCTAAAGAAGATTAGTTTGTAAGATCATACAAATAAATATATTAACTATCTATGCCGAGGTTTATAGAAAGTCGGTCTTTTGAGCTGCTAAGTGCCCGAGGACATGTGGATACTGCGTCTGATCTCAGTAAAGAATAGTATTAGTCTTAAGAAGCACACACTACGACTTCTCATTTGAGAACACTTCGTATAAACTGGTATATATTTTCCTGTTCTTCGAAGCCTTTATATGAAGAAAATATTCACAGGTGCGGCATTCTACAGGTACTGCATTTTTGGCACACCCCAATACTTCTACTTTACTTGGAGGTGCGCTGTAATAGGCGCGTTATTAATCTTGCTGACCAAATTACGAAGTATTTCATACGTGAGGAATCTAGGACACACCCCTGAAGTCTTATTTGTTATGGTAAACTGTCAAGATTTCTTCGCTTTGCCCCAACTCGAAGCCTCAAATTTTGGTAGCTAAAACTTTACATACAGCACCATCGTTTCGACAGTAACGAAATTACCATAGGAAATGCTGGCATAAAAAACATAAGCAATAACATGACCAACAGGCAAGATGATATAACGAAGATGAACGAGGAGGAGGCTAGTATCTACAAAATCCTACAATGAGCAGCGAGGAGAAAAGCCCCCAGATCACACGTGATCTGGCCGTACCTTCATGTTGAACGCTGGTGTGGGGAGGTGCAGTCGTCAACCATATGCGATTCTGAGCGGCTGTTCTTCCTCAGTGAAAGATAGGCCAAAAATGTGGGGTATTTTTCGAGAAGCCGTTGATCTTGTAATTATCGTTCAGATTTTCATTTTTCTGTTTTGCTGTTGAAGCATTTGACCTAGCAAGCTGCGTATTAGTGGACCCCTCCAGACTCTGAAGAAGGCGATTCTGCCGAAACATCAGTTACGATTGTGTTGTATGTCTGTTGTTGTATGAAAGTAAACGTATGCTGTTTAACAACCTCGAGATTGCTGCAAAAGAAAACGACGAATTTATAATCCAATGCCGAGGTTAATAGAAAGTGGATCATGGAAACTATTACAAGATGTACCAGCAAAATACTTTCGACTTGTGAAAGAAGCATTGCCACTAAGACAAAAGATTGTGTCTTAGATAGGCAGCAAATCAAATTTCTCTGTCACTGTTTTCAAAATCGAGTCGAAATTCATTAAACGAAAGCGACTTCGGGCAGCCAACAAGTACGAGGCACCGAAATGGAACTATTTCGCACCACACTACGGAGCAAACGGAACGAAATGTTGGCAAGAAGGATGTGTGTGACGAAGGAACATTGTTGTGCTTTATATTTGGAGGATCAACTTTGGAGGAGAGGTTGGTCAATATTAATATGCGATTCTATAAGTTCTAATTCCAAAATACCCCGGCAACGAGATTCGAGTCATAGAAATAATTTCGTCCAGAAAGGTTTGTTCCTTTAACTTATTAAGTATAAAAATTAACTATGGAGGAAGTGGGGATGACAAAGTGCTAGTGATGTCTTATAAAGAACACTCCAGCAAATATCGAATATTCTCTACCTCTTCGTTATTGCTTTATCGACTGATCTTCATAGAATATGCATTTGACTCGCGCCGCTTGGTTATTTAAAGGGCAAAACCGTCCGTGAAAAAAGTTTCTCAGAGCTTCCCACATGCCGCTTTTTCTGATATAGGCATTCGTAGCTACCGTGCTGTCCATCGAGTCAGCCGCATCAGATGACACTGCCTGAGAAAAAGTTCTGCCATGTGCTACTCAAAACTCTTCAAACCTTCGAAATCGACTTTCCTTGAACCTCGGTGTGCATAATCAATATGTATTCTTTCTTTGATGAGCTTACACGAGGTTGATAAAAATATTTATTACCGGCTAACGTTTCGACGTCTTCGTCTTCATCAGAGCCGATGATCCGAGTCGATGTTCCATGCTTGTTATTCGTCTCGATGTGGCGGCTTCGCCTTCGTGTCGAGTCAGGATATCAGGTGCCTAGTGAGGAACTTTGTCTTGCTTTTCGTTTGCCATCTAGGTGTTTTTTATACGGATACACAATGGTCTGCCAATATATTTAACTGTGCCTAAACTACTCGATTTTCAGATATTCTGGAAACTATTACGCACAAATTAGAGTGCTAGAAATGGAACTGCGGTTGGCACCCAACTCTCGCCACTGCGTTCATGTCTAAAATAGAAGCCCCGGTTGTCAATCTTAAGCCACTACTGCACTGCAGGTATATGGATGATTGTTTTGTTATCTTCTCGAATCAGGAAAAGACGGACAAATGCTTTGAAATATTCAGTGAGCAGTCTGAGTACATTAATAATCTTGCTGACCAAATTACGAAGTATTTCATACGTGAGGAATCTAGGACACACCCCTGAAGTCTTATTTGTTATGGTAAACTGTCAAGATTTCTTCGCTTTGCCCCAACTCGAAGCCTCAAATTTTGGTAGCTAAAACTTTACATACAGCACCATCGTTTCGACAGTAACGAAATTACCATAGGAAATGCTGGCATAAAAAACATAAGCAATAACATGACCAACAGGCAAGATGATATAACGAAGATGAACGAGGAGGAGGCTAGTATCTACAAAATCCTACAATGAGCAGCGAGGAGAAAAGCCCCCAGATCACACGTGATCTGGCCGTACCTTCATGTTGAACGCTGGTGTGGGGAGGTGCAGTCGTCAACCATATGCGATTCTGAGCGGCTGTTCTTCCTCAGTGAAAGATAGGCCAAAAATGTGGGGTATTTTTCGAGAAGCCGTTGATCTTGTAATTATCGTTCAGATTTTCATTTTTCTGTTTTGCTGTTGAAGCATTTGACCTAGCAAGCTGCGTATTAGTGGACCCCTCCAGACTCTGAAGAAGGCGATTCTGCCGAAACATCAGTTACGATTGTGTTGTATGTCTGTTGTTGTATGAAAGTAAACGTATGCTGTTTAACAACCTCGAGATTGCTGCAAAAGAAAACGACGAATTTATAATCCAATGCCGAGGTTAATAGAAAGTGGATCATGGAAACTATTACAAGATGTACCAGCAAAATACTTTCGACTTGTGAAAGAAGCATTGCCACTAAGACAAAAGATTGTGTCTTAGATAGGCAGCAAATCAAATTTCTCTGTCACTGTTTTCAAAATCGAGTCGAAATTCATTAAACGAAAGCGACTTCGGGCAGCCAACAAGTACGAGGCACCGAAATGGAACTATTTCGCACCACACTACGGAGCAAACGGAACGAAATGTTGGCAAGAAGGATGTGTGTGACGAAGGAACATTGTTGTGCTTTATATTTGGAGGATCAACCAAACGGAACGAAATGTTGGCAAGAAGGATGTGTGTGACGAAGGAACATTGTTGTGCTTTATATTTGGAGGATCAACTTTGGAGGAGAGGTTGGTCAATATTAATATGCGATTCTATAAGTTCTAATTCCAAAATACCCCGGCAACGAGATTCGAGTCATAGAAATAATTTCGTCCAGAAAGGTTTGTTCCTTTAACTTATTAAGTATAAAAATTAACTATGGAGGAAGTGGGGATGACAAAGTGCTAGTGATGTCTTATAAAGAACACTCCAGCAAATATCGAATATTCTCTACCTCTTCGTTATTGCTTTATCGACTGATCTTCATAGAATATGCATTTGACTCGCGCCGCTTGGTTATTTAAAGGGCAAAACCGTCCGTGAAAAAACTTTCTGAGCTTCCCACATGCCGCTTTTTCTGATATAGGCATTCGTAGCTACCGTGCTGTCCATCGAGTCAGCCGCATCAGATGACACTGCCTGAGAAAAAGTTCTGCCATGTGCTACTCAAAACTCTTCAAACCTTCGAAATCGACTTTCCTTGAACCTCGGTGTGCATAATCAATATGTATTCTTTCTTTGATGAGCTTACACGAGGTTGATAAAAATATTTATTACCGGCTAACGTTTCGACGTCTTCGTCTTCATCAGAGCCGATGATCCGAGTCGATGTTCCATGCTTGTTATTCGTCTCGATGTGGCGGCTTCGCCTTCGTGTCGAGTCAGGATATCAGGTGCCTAGTGAGGAACTTTGTCTTGCTTTTCGTTTGCCATCTAGGTGTTTTTTATACGGATACACAATGGTCTGCCAATATATTTAACTGTGCCTAAACTACTCGATTTTCAGATATTCTGGAAACTATTACGCACAAATTAGAGTGCTAGAAATGGAACTGCGGTTGGCACCCAACTCTCGCCACTGCGTTCATGTCTAAAATAGAAGCCCCGGTTGTCAATCTTAAGCCACTACTGCACTGCAGGTATATGGATGATTGTTTTGTTATCTTCTCGAATCAGGAAAAGACGGACAAATGCTTTGAAATATTCAGTGAGCAGTCTGAGTACATTAAGTTCACCCGGGAGAAACCGACAGAGGCCTGGAAAGTGGCATCGAGAACCAAGTAACAGAAACATCCTGGTTCACGTCCTCTCTTCTCACCCTTCATACACAAGGAGGGCGCTTGTTGAGAAACGTTTCGAACAGCCACCTATGTGTGCACAACCAGGGAATTGAAGGAAGAATCGCGCCACTTGGCTCGGCTAATAGTCATCCCCAATGGCTATGAAATAGCTACCACATGAGATAAGTTTGGAAGGAGAGCGACGCTCCGAAACACTTGGCCGAAACAAAGTCTCGTTTATGTTGCCCTTTATTAGCGATGAAGTAAGCATAGCTATAAAACGATGCTTGAAAAGAGCAGGTCTAGAGGAATCGGTAGCGATAATTGAAATACTACCGAATCCTGTTCGTCGTCATTTAGTTCGTAACCGCCTGTATGACAGTCTCTATGAAATGACAAATTGCGTAAATTTCCCTTACGGCAGGGACAGTGATTGCCTGAGTTCAGGTACGATATAATTGATCTCTTGCAATAATTACGGAGATGAATTTATTGGCGAAACGAGCAGACCTTTGCGTGTCCGTATAAAAGAACACCTAGATGGCAAACGAAAAGTAAGCCAAAGTATCCCACTAGGCACGCATAGGATACAAAAGCAAAGAGGAGACGATTTTGAAGTCAAAGTCAGTATCCTTGCACAGGAGACTAAAACACCAGCGCAAAAACTTCATGAAGCTTTCTGGATAAGTGCCGAAAACCCTACAATGAATAGAGGGAGGAATGCCTAAGGGTGACACGCGACCTGGCTCCGTATGTTCGCATCAATTTCTAGTGTGGCTGGTGCAGTCATCAATCATATGCGACTTCGATCAGCTGCTCTAATCTTCCTCTTGAAGTCACGTAAGCGTTTGGCCTAGTAAATTGTATGTCAGTGTACCCTTCCAGGCTCTGAAGAAGGCAATACTGCCGAAAGGTCAGCTCTTGTTATATTGTATTAGATTTTTCTTTGAAAGTAAATGGAGACTTTAATGAAGCTGAGATATTTGCAAAACTCTGGACCGCAGGTGTCTATGGTGGGGAACGAACGCGCTCACCACCACACCATGCGGGTCCTTCGTTTCGCCTGTCTCTCAGCTACTTCTATCGATCTGTTGCCGTCAGCAATCACCCAACAGCGGGATTGATCTGGGGAGCACAAATCGGCAATGAACCCAGTTAACTGAAAATGCCGTTGTCGACAACATCGACGAGGAATGTGATCGGCTCATTGAACATCTTCACGTTAGCGCCATAAAAGCTGAGAGGTCACCAAGAGACGTCTGTCTCCAGAAACTCTCGAGCTAATACGCCAGCATGGAATCGTACGAGCTGCGGGCAACCGTGAACTAACGTTAGAACTTGCGAAACAATGCAGACAGGCAATAAAAAAGATCTCAAAGACAGAAGAACAGCAGTAATGACCAACAGAGCATCAAAAATCTTTTTCTTAGGACTCTAGAAATGTGATCCGATAGGATTTATTGCCAGCAGATTTGCGTCACTCGCGTGGTTAGAAACCGATGTACGACAAATTCTAAGAATCACGAAGCACTTTAGAAGAAGAACTTACTTACTTGGATACTCGGATGGCCCGTCTTTATTGGTTGTGAAGGCCCCCACATAATTTCCATTCTCCGGAGACTTACTGGTTTCGCTATTGTAATATCCAGGAGTCTCGAGAACAGCTTGGCCAAAGTCTGCATTAGGTCGTAACAACCACAGGCGGTCCTGCCTTAGTGGATCAGAGGGAGATCTCCGCACATTGCGACTAATTTGATATTATGGCGGTGGCGCATCTGGTATTGGCTTACTTTTAACTAGGCTTTTAGATGGAAACACCGGACTTCGTCTCAGTCTGGAAGACCCTTCTAGGGGATGACTCCCCTTGTTGTACATCGCAGCCCGACACCCAAAACACTTCCCAGTCACGATGAAGCGGCAAACTGTTAGAAAGTTAGAAGAAGTATATCTTCCAATTGAAGGCTTAACTGCTGAAAGTAAATAGTGGAATGGTACATGGTGACTAAATAAAGTGATGATGAAGTGTTGTAAATAGACGTAAATACATTACGTTTCCATGTGAACACTGCGCGGTTGGTCTCCACATAACATATTAAGTGGAAGGCTCATAGAAAGCGGCTCTGAAGAAGGCGAAATCCGCTGAAACGTCAGCTTGTGCGTAAATAAAGAAATAAAATAACACCTCGTGTTTGCTAAACAGAAGTAAAAAGAATTATTCCATCAATGCCGAGGTTAATAGAAAGTCGGACGTGGGTGTTGTAAATAGAATTTGGTTTGACTAAAAACCATTATTATATTTCAGCTTTACGCAATGGAATCTGTTTGACGGCGTTGAATGTGAATGAATTTGGTTAAGCGAGATCCATCTTTCCGTATTCGAAATCTCCCTGTGTGAAGTGCAGCATGATGCTGTAGTAACTATTAACCGAGTGTCTCAAAACTGATTTTTATTCAACTTCAGTAAAAATTATCAATATCTTATCCGATTATTGTTAACGCGTGGTTGAAAAAAAAAGATTTACTAGGCTAATCTCTCGAAGTATTCTTCTTAAAAGTCGGATTGATCGGAGTCAACGGCCCACAGGTGTTTGCCCTCGCTATACGGTGATCCACCTCACTGGGTTCGACTCATTGGAAAGACGAATACCCACAAGGATATTTCTATGATACATGCTAGCTAATAGAATAGCGACTGCTGTAGGATAGACTGCCGCCGAAAGTGCGGATCATACTGAGTGGTGTCAACAGGTCTATCCGTCCCATGTGAGAAAGCACCTCCAGTTAGCATTCAAGCGGTGCTTCGCTCCAGGTACAACGAACACCTACATCGCGAGGGCAATCATTTGTTAACCATCGACTCGAGTCAATTCAGCTCTGAAGAAGACGATGACGACGAAAATTTGTTTTATAAATTTTTTTGTCAACCTCGTGTTAGCTTAATAATCGAAGAAGGCATTTTCCGAGTAGTTCACATGTTTTGCTTTACTGCATAATTACAATTCTAATTAAATTTACTGTTAGCTATATTTATCCTTGCGTTCTAAGCTTAGTCTATAGTTCTGTTTCGCTTTCACACAAAATTTCTTAACCAGCTATTTGTTGCAGTCAGTTTTTATGTTGACAAGGGTACCGCTATACTGTCTCTAGTTGGCAAAGCATTTAGTATACTCTTTATCTCATGTAAGTTCTCGCTGGTAGCGTGTCATTGTTTAAATCAGCTCTATCATATTGCAGTAAGAGAGAAACTTAGGAGGATTTTCCTTCGAGAAGTAACTCTAGGTCCTACCACCAACACTCCACCGATCATAGAAGGCATATAAGCACCAACATCAGTTGTAATCCTTCAGTTCACATAACTAATACTTACAGTCTCCATCTTTCTGCCTGCTAATTCCGCGTTGTAGAATTCAAGTGCCATGCTCTCTACTAATGTAAACAACCCTAACCTCATTTCTGCGTTATGCAATTTCCGCTTCAATCACCAATGCTGAAATTATTACTTACTCTTTGTTTTATTTGTTTGTCCGACTACTCCTTCAATTCATTGCAAAAGCTACTCTCTCAATTCGAAGCACACTCCTACATATTGTCTTGTCCTTCGTTGTTGACTCTATTATCATATTTCCACTTGTATTGTTTCAGTATTGGCATATCGTTGTTGATGTAGTATTGTTGTTATAAACGATTTAAGTTCTTGAGAGTGTGCGCTGTTGCAACGTAAAAAAAAACCCGCGTGGCAAATTCATACAAAGTCGACCATTATACTTTCAGCTTGTGATTATTGGTGCACAGAATTCATTGGAAGACCTATTTTCCACTGGTAATTACATACTCAGTGCACCATTAAGAAAGAAGCCTTTTGTAACTTACTCGATCACAGCTGACTGACTGACCTTTGGTTCTACACTAACTTGCATGCGCTAAAATCATCAACCACTGTTTATTATTTATAGTCATTTGGGTTTATATATTTTATTTTATTTCCATCCGTGCATGTCTAGGTCGGGAGGTCAACAACACGTGATGAAGCGAGCTGCTTGTGGAGCTAACAAGAACGTCAAAACAGCGGATTCCGTGACTACCTTTTCGAATCCACGATTCTTTCTGCTTTAACGCATGCATCAAAAGCTGGTCGATGCGTGAACAGGATGAAAGATCACTCAGCATTGTAGAATGCGCAGTCGAAAAGGCAGTACTAGGAGTAACCCGTATAAATCAAGTGAGGGATAGGATGGGGATCCATAGCTCTCTCATACGTCAACTTTCAAAAACCAGTATTACGTTAAATTTATCAGGCATTTATGTATTAAATTTACCCTTAAATTATTTTGTACGACCTGTTTACACGTGGGGATCCCAGCACTTCTCGCATTTGATTCGTTTCCTCACATCCATCATTTACGATAACCTTCGAACTTTTACGTGTGGCTTCGGCTGCTGCTTGAGGATATCCATTTCAATGCCGACTTTTTATTTGCTGTCTACTATAATTTTGTAGGGCAGGGTACTATGTAAAATACGACCATAACAATGCTGAGATATTTTCAAAACTCCGGACCGCATGTGTCTGCGGTGGGGAACGAGCGCACTATTACCCCTTCCGGTGGATAACACGTTCACCACCACACTATGCGAGCTCTTCGTTTCGCTTGTCTTTTAGCTATTTCTATCAATCAGTGCCATCGGCAATCACCCGTGAGCGGGATTGATCCGAGGAACCCAAATCGGCAACCGCATGGTGTGGTGGTGAACGGGTTACTCCCTGGAAAGGACAATAACGCGTTAATTCCCCACCGCAGACATCTGCAGAAATATCTCAGTATCGTTGAAGTTTTATTTCGCAATATACCCTGCCATTAAAAAGAGTAGGCAGTAAATAACAAGTTAAAATTGTGATTATAACTACAGCCTCAGCTCAACTGGATTCGATGCCGTTTTGGGTTTCCTAGATCAATCCCGCCTACGGGTGATTGCTGATGGCAGAGATCGATAGAACTAGCTGAGAAACAGGCGAAACGAAGGACCCGCATGATGTGGTGGTGGCTACTCCCCGGAAAGGACAATGGCGCGTTCGTTCCCCACCGCAGGCACCTACAGTCAGCAGTTTTGAAAGTATTATATTATTAGTCCACGGATCTCCCTCATATGAGGGATCTCGAGCCGGTTAGTCGCGAGGCTACGTGGCGCGTCCCCAGGTGGCGGATAGGGGGTTAATCGCGGACCAAAAGCGACCTTTGCTTCCCTGAGACGCAGGTGGATCCAGGGGATGGACTCCCTGTTTCTGCTGCGCCGATTTGGCACATACTTTCTGTATTTGCTAGGCGTATTCATGCATGCGTGTGTGGGTGCGTTCTCGCTTTATGCGGATTGTATTCTACGAGTCAATTATATTATATTATATTATTATTATTAGTAGTATTAGTATTAGTATAAAGTAAAGGCACTATTACGGTCGTATTTCCATTTCATTTCATTAGTAGTAAAGTAAAGGCACTATTACGGTCGTATTTCCATTTCATTTTGTATATAGCAGAATACTGGTTGGGTCCGCACTCCTGGAGTACTGAGATAGCCGGAATAAAGCGTTCCCAATTGGACGGCAGAGAGTGGCTTCTCTCCTGTATAAGGCCAACACTGATATCCCGACAACGCATGGGTGAGAGTCAAGGTGTGCCTGAAGCGGTATCGAGCCAACATCGTACTCAGCCTCAATACAACTGTGTCATCCGCCTCGTATACGTCATAATATTCGGTAGATCAGGTAAGCTGAAAATATAATGCGTATTAGCGACAACCGATAGAAATTGTAGTTAAAAGGATAAAAGGATAAAGCTCTCGGCGTTGATCAATCCCTGAGGGATGCACCATGCATTCGACTTCATTAAGAATCGTTGGAGGTGATTGAATGCATATCTGGCCTTTACAATGATTAGTGGTGGCCAGCCGATGTATCGAGCCAGTGCTGCTATCCTCCCAGACAAGTCTGGTACCAATTTGCCGACCCCGGAGAGACGGAAGGCTTGGTGGGCCATGGGCGAAAATTTGTAGTTAGCGACTTGATTATTCGGGATTTCCAAGGCAAAGCTGGAACATCAACGAACCGCTGGTAGAAGCCCTTCAAAAAAGCATTAGAAGGAGGACATAATGGTTAACGAAATTTTAGAGCGTTCAGAGCCCACTGGGCTATTCTTGGATCAAAGAGAAATGGAATGTTTCTTAGCGCCTTCTCGAGTTGCTTGACGATCCACGGGACGACAGATGACGATTTCATACGTTGAGCGGATTCTATGACTTCTTCGACTCGTTTTTTCTTATCTGTTTTTAAGAGAATATTTTCGATTTTTAGAATATAAGAAATCTAAAGTGATATCTGGATTTAAGGGACTAGTGTTAATGAAAAACGTCCAACCTCTATCAAAAACTGTATGAATCGCTTCAATGCGGTGTGAACTTTTTTTCTCTACAGTTATAATAATAATTATAATTTTCAAGACAAACACGAAAACGTGATAGAAGACAGTCGCAGCTCATCTTCACAGAGAGTTGTTGTAATGCAAGTAGAGATATCTGCGAAACACCGGACCACAGGGACCCACGGTGAAGATCAAATCCACTATTTATTGCCCTTTCCGGGTGCTAACGTGTTCACCACCACATCATGCAGGTCCTTCTTTTCTCCTTTCTCTCAGATAGTTTCTATCTAACAGTGCCATCACCAATCACTCGTCAACGGGATTGGCCACGGAAACACAAATCTGGGTGGTATTTTCTGATTCGAAAACCTTTGGCGGGAGTTGCTCAAGTGGTCTGATCTTAAATAAATTGCCCATGTGATATTAAGAATTCATATCCATGTTCATAAAATAGTCTCTGTGTTTCCAACATAAAATATTAGTGTCTGGGTCATACTATGGCAGTAAAATCTATCATGTGCAAGTTTGAATTATTGCAGTGATATACTCATAAACAAAAATTGCATTTGACTAGACTACCTGGAAAACGATTACAGAATCTTATGCCGACTTATGCTCCTCTGATAAATCTCGTTGATGGCTGATTGATGATATGACACGGCTATGGTAAAAAAAAAACTAGCTGCGACGAAACCAAAGCAAGTGCGTCTGTGGTGCAATGGGTAACAAATGAACCTCCGAAAAGGTAATAAATGGGCTCGAGGCTCCTCTTGGTTCCGAGTTTTGCTCATATTTGTGGACCACTCTGGTTGTATGTCAATTGATACCTGCCCATGAAGAAAATAATAGGCATTAAATAAAAGTTAAAGAAGGTAATTATAGCGTCTAATAGACCCGTTCGAAGATGGCTGAACCAGAATAAAATAGAGTGGTGGCAAGAATGTCAATATTTTCGCTATCGACTTTTATTCATTTTGGGCGTGGATGATCACTATTAACATCAACCAACGAGTCCATGGTGAAATTTGTGATTCATGTGATTCTCTGATTTCTTCTAAATTGGGGCTTGATGTGATCAGAAATGTGATTATTCATATGAGAAATTACTTACTACTATTGTTACTACTCCACGGATCTTCCTCACATGAGGGATCTCGAGTCGGTTAGTCACGAAGCTACGTGGCGCGTCCCCAGGTGGCGGATAGGGGATTTATCGCGTCCCAGAAGCAACCATTGCTTCCCTGAGACAGGTGTATCCAGGGGATGGACTCCCTGTTTCTGCTGTGCCGAATTGGCACATATTTTCTGTATTTACGAGGCGTATTTATGCAGACATGTGTGAGTGCGTTCTAGTTTATGCAGATTGTATTCTACGAGTCAATTCGGTCAAAAACCTGCAATCAATTGACAGAGAAGTACATGAAAGGCGGTTAGGAGACACCTCCATGTCCACTCTGGAAGTGCCTGGCAAGCTACCCGTGAGTAATACCCAGCCCACACGTTTAGAGCCCAGCAAACTATACGTGGGCATCGAAAGTTTAAAACAGCAAAAAAAAAACGAGTACAGAGTCGGGTATTTTTTGCTCTCTTCACTACCTCCTCGATGCTCTTGAAAGCTCCCCATACCGCTCGTTTCCTTCAGATCAGCTCTGGAGCTATGTCGTACATCATATTGATTTCCTGACCAAGATAGACATAACTGGAGCATTCAGCGACATTTGTTCCGTTGAGTGTGAATGGAGGATACGAAGCCAATCCGTTCCTAATGAATCGTATCATCGTTTTTGTGAGATTTAGTCGATGACCAATCTTCCCACAGGCTTTATCAAAGTCGATAACCATACGTTCCACTCGGATAATGTTTGGTGTTATAAGGACGATGTCATCAGCGAAGCGAAGTTGGTGTAACTGCCGATTATCGATTTTCACTCCCATAATTATCCCATTCCCATGTTCTCACGACGTTCTGGAGGGTGGCGGTAAATAATTTTGACGAGATGGTATCGCATTCCAACTCCCGCGATAATGAGCCTTGTTATCGTGTGAAAGTGGTTCATGGTACTAAATCCTTTTTGAAACCCTGCTTGCTCACATGGATATCTTTCGTCCAGTGTTCTGTCAATTCTATTTAAAATGACTCTGGTGAAAAGTTTGTAGACGACGGACAACGAGCAGATTGGGCGATAGTTGCCGATATCGTGGAAGCCACCCTTCTTTAACAATAGCACGATCTTGCTGCTCTTCCACTGAGTAGGGACCTTGCATTCAGACAGATAACGTCTTAAGAGCTGAGCCAGTGTGTTTACGAGGAATGCTGGAAGCTTGTGCAGGTCTTCTGATATTATCCTCTCCGGATCAGGTGCGGTTCGGGTTTTTCACGGACGAAATGGCATGTCGATTTTGAAAGGAACAGCCGGTGGTACAACATATAAATCCCTATATTTTATATAACAGAAGGTGGACGTGGCTATCAAAGAGATTTGAGTAGTATTCGTTAATGATTTTCTCCATTGCCTTTCTGGACGCTGTAACTGTTCCATCTGAGCGTCGGAGTGCAATCATCTTGGTCTTGCAGTTGGTGAAGCCTCGGTGGGTTTGCGAATGCTTTTCTCTGTCTCTGCAGTTTCGACCAATGCTGCTGAAGTTCTGTCTTTAAAATCTGCTTTTAACGCATGTCTGCGTTGTTTTGCAAGTTCGGACGTTAGATCGCGGTTGCCTGCACCTCGTGTGACTCTACGCTAAAGTTCGACCGTTTCTGGAGAGAAACGACTCTTGGTGACTTTCGGAATTCCAGCTTTCATACGGCCAACGTGAAGATGTTGAATGAGTCAACTGTATTTCTCGTCGATGATATCGGCAATGGTATTTTCTCAAGAGCCACCTAACCAATTGTATTAGTCGCTGTTTGTGGTGGCTCTGGAACTTCGGTTTTTGAATTTAGCGGCTTTTTCTCCTCTCCACGACAATTAGAATATAGCATGAAGGAGTCGGTGGTCTGATCCTGTGTAGAATTTTAGGACAACAGTGACATCGGTTAGGCAAAACCTTCTATTAACTATGGTGTTGCCTATTTCGTTATTGTAACATCCATTGAGAGACCCGTCCAGCGTTGAGAGTGGTGCTTTTGGAATTCCGAACTATCATGGATGGTCTAGGTGGCCATGATAAACTCAGGCAGCCACTCATCCCGTTCTTTCCTTTCTAATCCGTGGGTCGCGATGTGACGTTTTCATACGTTCTTGGTCCAATCTTGGCCTTTAAATCTCCCGTGATAACCTTGACGAATGTATGGGCTGCTCTCTAGAACTTCTCCGAGTAAATTATAGGCCGCTTCGACCTCTTCTTCGTCATAGTTTGATGTAGGCGCGTATACGACAAATATTTTCGAAGCCGGTATTGATTTACATTTTTTTAATCGTAAACGTCCGATTCTGGTTTTAAGCTGTTCGAATGAATAGATGTTCATGGACAAACTCGTGTTGACCAGAACGCCGACGCCGCCGCCGACTCTACTGTAGTATATTCCGAGAAACAGCTCTTCTCCAGTGTCATAAACGGCGTTGAATGGGTAGCGCAATCTCTTGGCAAGGCTGATAACGTCGTACCTTATTTCTTTCGTTTGCATAATTAATTCTTCTATCTAGGACGCAGACGCAAGTTTACATGCATTGCAGGTACAGATCATCACCTTAGTTCTTCGCGATCCAGGCAGCTTCCATTGGTCCTGAGATTTTCCCAGCCTCTCCCTACTCGTCCTACCCAACGCTGCGAAAATGGGGCTCTTTCGAGGTCAGGGGAATAAGGCCCGTTTTTTTTTTACTGTGTTTAGCATTTTAATACACACGTAGAGCTCGCTGGGCTCTGTACGTGGGGCTAGGTATACTCAGGAGGAGCTTGCCAGGCTATCCCGGTGTGGACGTGGAGCTTATTTGTGGGAGGCGACTCTTAACCGCTGCCCATATGCTTCCCTGTCACTTGGTTGCAGGATTTTGCCCAATTGTCTCGTAGAATACAATCCGCATAAAGCGAAAACGCACCCACACACGCATGCATGAATACGCCTAGCAAATACAGAAATTATGTGCCAAATCGGCGCAGCAGAAACAGGGAGACCATCCCCTAGATCCACTTGCGTCTCGGGTAAGCAATGGTCGCTTTTGGAACGCGATAAACCCCCTACCTTGCGTCAACCAACCGAATATCCTTCAGGGTTAGACCCGTCATCAGCTGAGTAGACGGGCCAACTAATGGAGTAGCATGGTTTCTAAGCTTAATACTCACCCAGCTGCTTAACCACATTCCAGCCCACCTCACGAACACCCAAATGTTCCTAGAACGTCTACGTGACGCGTCTCCTAATAACGCGTACGTGATGGAGTTTTTCAATGTTTCTGCGCTCTACACCAAAGTATCGAATGGCTCCACAATGCAAGCCATCCATGAACTTCTTGTTGAAAATCAAAGAAGAATAAAAATGCATGGCTTGTCCATCTAGCAGCTTATGGCTCCCTTAAAGGAAGATAGGCTGCTCGGTCTTTAAAAAGTCTTAAAACTGTTATGCACAAATTAGTGTGCTGGAAATGGAATAGCGCTTGGCACCAACTCTCGCCATTGCGTTCATGTCTAAAATAGAAGCCCCGGTTATCAATCTCAAGCCACTACTGCACTGCAGGTATGTAGATGATTGTTTTGTCATCTTCTCTATTCAGGAAGAGATGGAAAAATGCTTTGAATTATTGAATGAGCAGTCTGAGTACGACAAGTTTAGCCGGAAGAAACCGAAAAAGAATTGGTTTCCATTTCTTAACGTTCAAGTGAACTTATCAAGTAGCGGTTACATGACAAAGTGGCACCGAAAACCAAGTAACAAAAACAACCTCGTTCATTTCCTTTCTTCCTAACCATCACACACAAAGAGGGCGATTGTGAGAAACATGTTTCGCACAGCTCCCTCCATGTGCACGAACAAGGAATTAGAGGAAGAATCGCGTCACTTGGCTCTGCAAATAGCCATCTCCAATGGCTACGAAATGGTAAGCCGACGAGATAGGTTTAAAAGGAGTGCGACGCCCCAAGACCAAACACTTGGCCAAAAGAAAATCCCGTTTATGCTGCTCTTTACTAGCCACGAAATAAGTATAGCTATAAAACGGTGTCTAAGAAGTACATGTCTAGAGTAATCGGTTGCGATACTAGGAATACCACCAGATACTCTCCGTCATCAATTAGTTCGTAACCGCCTGTATGACCGTCTCTAAGAAATGACAAATTGCGTAATTTGCCCTTACGGCAGGAACAGTGATTGCATGAGTCCAGGTACGATATAGCTGATCTCTTGTTATGATTGCGGAGACGAATATATTGGCGAAACGGGCAGACATTTATGTATCCGCATAAATGAACACCGAGATGGCAAACGAGAAGTAAGACACGACACGCCACTAGGCCGTACTCTTGCGCATAGGATACAAAAGCATAGCGGAGACGATTGTGATATAAAAATCACTATCCTCGAACGGGATACTAAAACACCAACGCGCAAGCTTCTTGAGGATTTTTGGATAAATGCCAAACGCCCCAAAATGAACAGCAGGGAGGAATGCCCGAGATCACACGTGATCTTGCCCCGTACCTTCGTATCGATCGTTGATGTGGGGAGGTGCAGTCGTCAACCATATGCGACGCTGATCAGCGGCTCTTCTTCCTCAGTAGAAGACACGTAGAAAAACGGTGGGCTTTTTCGAGAAGCTGTTGAATGTGTGACTACCATTTAGATTTTCATCTTTCTGTGAGTGTTTGACCTAGTAAGTTGTATATAAGTGTACCCTTCCAGGCTTTGAAGAAGGCGATTCTGCCGAAACGTCAGCTACGATTGTGTTGTATGCTTGTTATTGTATGGAAGTAAACGTATGTTGTTTAACAACCTCGCTATTGCTGAGAAAGAAAACGACGCGTTTATAGAAAACTTTGTTCCTTTAACGTCTCGGCGCCTTCGCTTGCGTGAGAGCCGGATTGAACCGAGTCGATTGTCCACAGGCATATTCATCCTTTCAACGAAGATCATCGTGATGACATTAATTGGAATCCATGGAGCACAGCTGGAGTCAAGTACCACTCTGTATAGTATATAAATAATATACTTGATATGTAACATGTATTGCAATATATTGTACAATGTGTTCATATACCACATGAAATGGTGTAATCTCTCTAAGCTCTCGGCGTTGATCAATCCCTGAGGGATGCGCCATGCATTCGACTTCATTAATTATCGTTGGAGGTGATTGAATCGTGACCTGACCGTGACCATGTCTGACCTTTACAATGACTCGTGGTAGCCTGGCGGTGTATCGAGAAAGTGCTGCTATCCTCCCAGACAAATCAGGTACCAATTTGCAGACCCCGGAAGTATGGAAGGTTTGGTGATCCATGGGCGCGGGAATTGATTCCACGTGTGTGTCGCAGTGGGGCCTCGAACCACTACGTCACACGAACCCCTAATATGGTGTAAATGCTTTATTATATATACGTGGTTTTTTAAATTAACCTTGTGTTGGCTTAATCACGTAAAAAGCATTGACTGTTCATACTAAGGTCAAATGAAAGCCGGTTCTTGAAATGTTCTAGATTATCAATTCACAAAAGCTTTTTTTTAACCAACCATTTCAATGTAGAGACGATGTGTGTGAAAGCATTCCAATTCTCCTTAGGCGACGATGCTTTCTTATTTTTATTATTATTTATGAATTTTGTATTTATATGAAATAAAGAAGGTTTAACACTTGTGAATCCTCTCATTCCATAAGCAGGTGCATCTCATTTCCGAGTGAGAGGTACCTCTACAATACATGGACCTATTATACAGTGATGACGCTAGGTCGTGTTTCTATCTTCACCCGTTGCCGAATTTCACGCATTGTTCAATAATTTTTCATTTGTTTAGTTATGCGACCCATCTTTACGTATCTTAGCCAATCTCAGAACTTCCCACGCTCGGTCCATTTCCTCGCATCGATTATCCACGAAGGTAACCCAACCTTTAGGCGTGGCTTTTGCTGCTGTTTGAGGATTTTCATTTCATCTTGAATCTGTCTTGGATCTCGTATAGAATGCTAGTGGAGTTGAATCACACTGGAGATCAGAGATACCCGGGGTAGAGCGTTCTCACTTGGATTGCAGAAACTGAACTTGCTCAACAAGCCCGGTACCAATTCTCCGAACCAGGAAAGATGATAGGCCTGGTGAGCCTGGGTGGGATTGAGCCAGCACCGTGCTCATGGTGACAGATATCAGTACCATTGTGCTATCCGCCCTGTTTTTTATAATGAAAAAGAAGCGAAGCATTAACACACAGCAAAATAACGAAAATATGATAAAGAGAAATAGTTAATGCTTCCTTCGTTACTCAGTTTCTCAATGAAGTGCTCTGCAATTGAGATCATTAATGAACACTGCGGTGGGCGAGCGCTATGCATCGACTAACGATGGCCTAGTGACAAATTAAGTTGGTCTTTATATTCCTGTTCAGCAAATGCTAGGTGCTATTTTATTCTTTGTTCAGGAACAAGCTAATGTTTCGCGAATTTCGCCTTCCTCAGAGCCTGGAAAGGTCAAGTTGACCGGAATCTACCCTGCCAAACACCTCCATAACCAAACAGAGAAAACGCTAAACCAAGATTTCGATCACATTGAACACAGAATAGCTCCTTTCCACACTCACCGCTTTCTGTGAGGCATCCACTGATTATGTCGCGTGGAGACGAACTTCATAGAAATCACATGGAAGCGCAATGTGCCCCTCTCATCAGAACAACAGGCTTGTATACTGCCCAATATCACGCGAGATAGTGAGGCGTTCTTCCCTGCAGTTCATTTTCAGATTTCTGGAAATAATCCAAAACGCCTCGAAGGTTTTGCGCCCTTGTGTTTTCGACACCTGTGCGAGGATCGTGACACGTACTTCGAAGTCCTCCCCATTATGTCTGGGTCCTATGCGTGCCTAGTGGGGTATTTGGTTTACGTTTACCGACTAGATGTTCTTTTATGTGGACACAGAGGATCTACCCGTTGCTCTAATGTGTTCATCTCCGCACGCCTTTAAAGAGATCAGATAAACTGTACCGGAGCCCATGCAATCACCGTCTCTATCATCAGAACAAATTGTGCAATTTTGTATTTCACATAGACGGTCATACAGGCGGTTACGAATTAGCTGGCGCCTAGGAGTACTTGGTGGCACTTCAACTACGTTCACCGAATTCTCTAGACCAATTCTTCTTAAGCAGCGTTTTGTAGCAGTACTTACATCATTCGAGATGAAGGGTAGGATAAACGGGATTTTTTTATCGCTAGAATTGTCGTTTGGACGCCTAGGATTTCTTCTACACCTTTCTCGAGCTACAGTTTCGTACCCATTAGAAATGACTATTTGCCGTGCCAAGTTCCGGGACTCTCTCTATGTTAGATTTGCTGGTTAAGCCATTGTGGTTTCTTGGAATCCCGAAAACAGCCTGGCCAATGTAGCCCCAGGTCCTCACCATCGCATGCAGTCGCAGCCCTTTAGATCAGAGGGACATTTGCCACCATGGGACTTTGATGCCAGGACGGTGGTGGATCCTGGTATTGGTTTACTCTTAGCTAAACTTTCTGATGGAAACGCCGGACTTCCTCTCAGCTTGGGAGACCCTGGCAGGGTTTGGATCCCTCGCTGTACATCACATTTCGACACCCAGGAACACCTCTCAGTCACGATGAGGCGGTAAACCGTTGGATATTCAGGTCAGGTACTTTATCCAAGATTTCAGGATATTCAGGATCTTTATCCTAATTAACTGTTGTGTTAATCGTAGGACTTTCAGTGGAATATTCTGAAAGTGTTCCAAATATCATTTCGGATTTCAGAAAAAAAGCCGAATTAACTAAAGAATATTCAAATCTTTAGCTGCCCTATAAAGCTGAATAGTCATTATCATTTCTTCTCTTGTTCGTATTCTCTTTTTTCACCGAGATTGAGTAAGCAGTCGTTCATCAAGCTTCAATACCCAGTGTTCTAGACTATTAGACTATTAAAGGAGTACATTTCTACGAGTGCCACTTTTCCTACATCGAAAATGTCCACATCTGGGAAAAGCAGTTATGCGGCCTTCAATTGCCCCACCTATTAATCTCATTGTTTCACTACTATCGAACCCCACCAAATGCTCTTAACTTCTTTTGTTTTCATTAAAAGTCGGCCACTTTTCCACTATGTTATAAGTAGAGTGTTGCACGGTTTTCGTGAAATCCTGGAGCTAGTTATTTGAGAGGCTTCTGACGCGCACACGTTGGTTGCTGTTCGAAACATGTTTCTTACAAGCGCTTCAGTGGAAGACTCATAGAAATCGGTGAGTGTGCAAAGATGCTATTCTGTGTTTTATTTCAATAAGCAGACACTAGGTTGTTATTATAGAATTCATTGGAATACAATAGCTGACGTTTCGGCGGTTTCGCCTTCTTCAGAGCCGTTTATTTATTTATTTTTTATTTTTGTGAAGCTCGTTGGTGGATAGCAGCCGCACAGAGTACTACATGGGAAAAAAACGGCTATGAAGAAGGCGAAACCGCCGAAACGTCAGCTATTGTATTCGAATAAATTCTATAATAACAACCTCGTGTCTGCTTATTGAAATAAAACATCGAATTATCAATCAATGCCGAGGTTAACAGAAAGTCGGTCTTGGGGATAATCGAATTTGTTTGTGAAATCGAACATTCCCTATATATAGCAGGTACCTTTAACCACATCACTATACGCTTCTCACAGAAAGTCCTTGTAGATCAAACTTTGCAAGCTATTTCTCTTGCTATTGTGGTACTCGTTGTCAACAGTGAATAACTTTTATCCGTGTCTTAACGCTTCACTTTCAGTGGAATATTTACTTGATATTTGAACGGCTCGCCACCATTGGTTGTGTGAGCCCTAGCATAATCACCATTTTTTGGAGATTTGCTGGTTAAGCCATTGTGGTTTCTTGGAATCCCGAAAACAGCCTGGCCAATGTAGCCCCAGGTCCTCACCATCGCATGCAGTCGCAGCCCTTTAGATCAGAGGGACATTTGCCACCATGGGACTTTGATGCCAGGACGGTGGTGGATCCTGGTATTGGTTTACTCTTAGCTAAACTTTCTGATGGAAACGCCGGACTTCCTCTCAGCTTGGGAGACCCTGGCAGGGTTTGGATCCCTCGCTGTACATCACATTTCGACACCCAGGAACACCTCTCAGTCACGATGAGGCGGTAAACCGTTGGATATTCAGGTCAGGTACTTTATCCAAGATTTCAGGATATTCAGGATCTTTATCCTAATTAACTGTTGTGTTAATCGTAGGACTTTCAGTGGAATATTCTGAAAGTGTTCCAAATATCATTTCGGATTTCAGAAAAAAAGCCGAATTAACTAAAGAATATTCAAATCTTTAGCTGCCCTATAAAGCTGAATAGTCATTATCATTTCTTCTCTTGTTCGTATTCTCTTTTTTCACCGAGATTGAGTAAGCAGTCGTTCATCAAGCTTCAATACCCAGTGTTCTAGACTATTAGACTATTAAAGGAGTACATTTCTACGAGTGCCACTTTTCCTACATCGAAAATGTCCACATCTGGGAAAAGCAGTTATGCGGCCTTCAATTGCCCCACCTATTAATCTCATTGTTTCACTACTATCGAACCCCACCAAATGCTCTTAACTTCTTTTGTTTTCATTAAAAGTCGGCCACTTTTCCACTATGTTATAAGTAGAGTGTTGCACGGTTTTCGTGAAATCCTGGAGCTAGTTATTTGAGAGGCTTCTGAACGAAAATGGTCCTCAACCAATAATAGTCAAAGCCATTTTCCAGTGATTTAAGACTGCGACCACCATCTTAAAATATACCACATTTTTCATTGATTCGACTTTTTGCTTTGCTCTTCTTGTTTTTTTTAAACTGTTGAAGTTGTAAAGAGTATTACTGCCAAATTCTGCTCATTGATGTTAAAACACACATTTCCTACATCTTCATGTTTTTGTATCGAATCTGCGACTTGTCTTCCTTTTGTTCTTTGAAACAATTCAATTAGACGCCACTAAAGTCGATAATCGGATGGACACAAAAAGGGTTTTAAGTTTTAAGTTAAGTTTAAAGGCAAGAGCTTTCGTCGCCGGGTTCTTGGTGTTTGACTTCTGTTTTGGGCAGCCGGCAGGACCAAGTTAGTAGTGGTTATTGTCCAGCGGTTACCTTCTGGACGCCAAACGAGACCTGCACTCTTGTTTTTTTACAATCTTTTCATGTGAGTCGGAGTCTCAGACTCCCTGACAGGAATGTAATTAGCAAATTCAGATTTCCGTTCCCACTAGCATGAGATTCTTCTATCAACAGTTTCTCGTACGCACGTTCAGTAACGCCAGCCTCTCTTTTACCTTGGTCATGTAACATCAGCTTTCCAGTGGGTGCATTAAGGCGGAGGGAACCACAAAATCGATGAGGTAAAAGCGGAGCGGGCCGAATTTTGTCTTTTTTCCTACATATTCGGTGTTCCTGAGAGCTTCATAAACCACTCGTGTTCTTCTGCTAAGTTAAGCAGTTGAATCTCTCATGTTGGCGTCCCATGTTGAAAAAAAGCTGCCATATCAGAAGTAATATTTGGATGATCAATGCAGTTAATTGTTGCTCCCGGCTCTAAAGATTTTGTTTAATTTCGTTCTTCCGTGCTAATTAATTAAACCTTTACAAGCAAACATTAAATATAATTTTTTGTCGATTTTGGTGCAAATTTTTAAATTTGAGGACTTATTAAACTTAGAATTTAGTATAATTTCCTTGGGCTTGAATATTAAAGAACCCATATCACCAGAAGGACTCGAACTTTGAATATTACCGTAACTGTCTTGACCAGATGGTGTGGAACTGAGGAATTTTAAGCAGTATACTTGATGTAAAACCCATCTTTCAATAATAAAACCACGAGTAGACACTGCAATACTTCCTCTATAACCAACTATTAGGCCCTCTTTCACTACGGTAACGTGGCATTATCGTGCATAATCGTGTTCTGAAAGTTATCTTTAATGTTTGTTCCCACTTTATTTTCAAATTCCACTAGTGTACCTTTTTTCTAGACTACATTTTGGAATCCACCGATGTTTCCTTTCTTCAAGAAAGTGGTTTTCGGTTCCAAATCGACTTTGTTATTCAGCTTCGCTTATAACGACACTTTCATGTGAAAAAAAATCTAGTTCAAAAAGTCGGCTTTAAATTTCCTTTCTTTGATGTTTTTCTGAGGATTATTCAGAAAAATAAGCACACTTTTTCCCTTCACATTATTCTCGTTCGAACCCTTTTAAGCTGTCAAATACTTGTCAAATAATGACTTGTTTACGCTTCTCGAACGCAGTTTTTCTCAGTTCATCGACTTCGGAGGATTTAAAACCTTGAAGTTCCCCGTGTGGATTCGAATATGAGCTTATTTCCGATAATTTGAAATCTTAGCGCATTAAAACAACATGCAATAATTGATTGCAAACATTTTTTTATAGAAAGGAATGAATAAAAAACAAGAAACCGGAGAAACGCAGTGGTAGCATTGAGAGACTTCGCTTTACATAAGGCCGAAGTTATCAACTGGAGAGCAGCTACTTGACGAAAAGCATTTTTGCCTTGCAACATTTTATATTTATCACCGATCTAACCGCTCACCAAAGATTATTTCGTTTTTAACTACAAGTGTAAAGTTGGCTTCGCCTTGAGTGTTCAAGGGTGCTCTAGAGTTCTTCAAACGCTTTGTGAAACACGTCTTGATCAACCTTGTGGCTTTAAGAAGCCTTTAAAGCTTTTTCTATAAATCATAAAACCGATTTTCCGTGAACCTGGGCACAAATGATCGATATATTTATTTAAATGCGGGTTTACGCATTATGGTTCCGTGGAGTCCTGAGGTCAGCCTGGTCAATCCTGCCTCAGAATCACCACCATAAGAAGTCGCCGTCCTTATGGATCATTGGGAGATTTGACGCCATGTAACCAATCTAATGCCAGGACAGTGGTAGATCCTGGTATTAGTTTACTCTTAGCTGGCCGTTCTCATGAAAGCGCCAGACTCCTTCTCAGTTAAGGAGACCATGCTGAGTGGATAAATCCCTCCGCTTTACATAGCAGCTCGACAACCAAGAACATCTCTTGCCATGATGACTCGGTGAACCGTTTGGAGGACTGTCCAATAATGTTCGAAATTAATCGTATTCATTTTGTGTGCAAAAATCCATTGATTCCAATGGATTCTGTTCCAGTAGTTAACGTTTATTGTTAACTGGAAGAGCGCGTGTGGCCCAGTGGTTGGAGGCGCCACTGCGACACTGCGACACACGTGAAATCGACCCCCAGGCCCATGGTCCACCAAGCCTTCCATCCCTCCGGGGTCGGCAAATTGGTACCAGACTTGTCTGCGACGATAGCAGCACTGGTTCCATGCATCGGCAAGCCACCACGAGCCATTGTAAAGGCCAGATATGCATTAAATCACCTTCAACGATACTTAATAAAGTCGAATTCATGCTGCATCCCTCAGCGCTTGATCGACGTCTTTTTTATGATCGTTAACAGTAAAAAAAAGTATAAAGCTGAAAGCTTTATACGTTTTTTTTACTTTTAACTGAGATATATTTGTTTAAATCACTGCTTTTCCCGGTGAAAAATTGCGACTTGTAATCACAGCATTTACCAATTCACAGCAGCTAATGTTTCGGCATGTTCGCCTTTTTGAGAGCCTGGAAAGGTCAAATCGACATTCAGTTTACTCAACCAAACACTTTCATAACTTCACCAAAGACAATTTAATACACAATTTAATCCATTATTTATGTACTTTATTGATGAGGGAAAACCAGTGTTGCGTTCGTGAGCGGTGAATGTTTAATCGGAGGCTGCTTATTTACCTAATATTTAACTTTGCATGACGTTTCATCACATCTAGTGTGCAGATCCCAGCACTGCTGGCATTCGATTCGTCCTCGTCGCATCCATCGTCCACAGTAGTCTTCGAATACTTCGCATGTTCTTTCAGCTGCTGCTTAAGGATACCGCCTTCTTAATAAATGTCATAGAATGTTGATCTAGCCAACTCACTTTACGATCTTCATAGCCGGGTTAAGGCGTTCCACATGCATTGGAGGGGGCAATGAGGTGAAAACCGAAAATTGAACTAGTGCCCTTGCTTTGTGATCGACGGCACCACTAACCACTACGCTATCACACGCCGACAGTTTATTGTGCGAGTGGTTAAAAATTTATGAATTAAGTTTTATTCACTAAGGTTATGAACGTGTTTATCTGAACGTATTAAATGTCAATTTGACTCTTCGCAGCTCTGATGAAGGCGAAACCGCCAAAATAACCTCTATTGTGTGTTAATGATTTCTGTAATAACAATCTGTTGTTGGGCTTATCAAGAAGACAGCAAATTATTGATCAGTAAAGAGGTTCAAAGAAGGTCGCTCTTAGGTGTTTGTTTAAAATTGAAAGGCGTCGTTATTTTCGGCTACTTGTTACTCTGTAGAACTCGCAACGCCCGTTAAGGATCGGGTACTCAATGCTTGCTGCTAAATCAGCATGAAAACCTGCTACGAATTTCTTTCACGTGGTAATTTCAAGAACCGGTTAGAATGTAACCATTCGAAATCTATGTATATAAACCATGTATGCCAGCAGTATTTATTATGACATTCTGGCAAAACTACAAGGAAAGTAACGCTGGAAGGCCAATAAAAAGTGGGATTGTCTGGACAAATAAGATAAACGTCCTTTTCCACGAATGCTGCCTTAGAGTACACTTTTCTTCTGTAACAGACCTAAGCAAGGTTCTGGTTGCACAAAAACAGTGTGAAAAGGCCTCTTCCAAAAAGCGTAGAAGCCCTGGTACCATTTGACCAATAGTAATCACATTGGTGAAATCTGCGGTGCCAAAAAGAAAGAATTAATTTTTTACTGATGCGCCCTCAAATGAACAGTAGAGTTCAGCGGGATGGCAGTTGATGTAGGTAATGAATGATTACACCGAGAAATCAGTTGAGTTTCTTCACATGGGTGATTCTAGTGGATCAGCAGCATTAAAGAGAAGATGCCAGTAAATTATACCTGTGAAAGGTCTTTGTAGATACTTTTCCATAACTATGGATTACCTAATATCAAATGCTCTAAATACTATTCTACAAAAAACATGGCTACTAAAAGACATTGCCTCATCATTAATTCATTTGTTTTCTTAACGAATTATGCTCAAAAAATACTGTGAAAATCGCAGCACTTCTTCAACTAAATTCCTTTTCTTCGAACCAATCAACAAGGAATCTCTTCGGATTTGTTTGTGTTTGGATTCCAATTTTTGTTTGAAGAACGTTGGAATTCTGTGTGTGTACCGTTGAATGCTTGTCGAGTCGATTCCATTCGATCTTGCGATAGCTGTATTATGGAGTTCCTAAACCTTATAAACTGACTACGTAACTGTGTTTAGTAGCAGGTTACGGACCCCGGATAGATGACAAGCTTGGTGAAATCAAGGAGGATTCGAACTAAACCTTTGCGATTATTTGACGGCACACTATTCCGACCTTTATTGGAATCACTTTATTATATTGTACTCTTATTTTTGCTTAATTTTTCGTTAAAAATAACGTGGAGTTCTGTAGGATGCGCTAATTCTACTAATGACTAGTTTACATAGTTTTCATGAAATGCGTGCTCCGAATGTGTTCGCGATAAAAAAAATGGAAGAGTATGAAATGGTGAGTGGCAAGCGTTGACTTTAAATTGTCCTTATAGACGGGATTGATCAAATTAGAACAATAATACTGAAAAATGTTTTCCGTGATGAAGTAGATTTACTGCTCTGCGCTTAGACAGTTCAAATGTGTGTGAACCGTGTCCATCACTGCCTCTTAACGTGGTCACCATTCGAACTCGACGAACAGTCAACCACAGAAAGTTAAGAATAAATTCTGCTGTTTCCTTAAATAGGAGAAACGAGACTTTTGGTAAACTGTTTATTCATAATAACCAGTGTTTCAATGACTTCGCCTTTTTCAGAACCTGGAAACGTTAGAAGGGTACGCAGTCTTCTCAATTGCACGCTTTCACAACTTCAGCAGATAACGCTGAATGCAGAAATTTGTATACTCATCGCAAACAACTTCCTTCAAACACCCACCGTTTTGTTCGTTTTCAGCCATGCAGATATTTGGTATAGAGCGGACGCACAGAGTAACACATGGGCGAGGAATGTGCCTGGGTCAGGTCATAGACACAGTTTGAGGCATAGAGCAAAGTCACGCGTGATCACAAAACATTCCTATTTACGGTTCATTCTTGGATAATCCAGAACGGTTTGAGTTTTACGCACTGATGCTCTGGATTTCTGCGCTATGATAGTGGTCTTACTTTTAGAGGCGATTAGTTTCATGCTGTTTCCAATCTGGTTGCTCGTTGTAGTGAAACAAAGAGATCGACTTGTTTCGCTGACTTATACGTTCCTTAAGCTTTGCGAAAGAATGACTACACCGTACCCGAATTCATGCAGCCATGTTCTCTATCGTTAGAGCAAGTTATGCACTTTAGCGTGTCGTATATACGATTATAGAAAAAGCCCTATAGATCAAGCAATATTTTGTTCTCTAGGAGCAGCAAAATGAAACTACTCTATTGTAATGGCAGGAAATGTGTAGTATATTTACAAGACGAAATATTTCATTTCTGAGCTCTTCACTCCACTAGATCTAGTTCTATGTGACTATGATGATACAAGAAATAACTGCTGTTGACTGTTGACTCGTACTGTTCTATCTCTGAAGAAGACGATGACGCTGAAAAGTAGTCGTAATAAGGATTTGCAGCAACCTTGTGGATAACATTGCCAATAATACTCTCGCGATACATCATTGAGCCTTGTTATCGTGTGAATGTGGTCCATCGTACTAAGTCTTTTTTGAAACTCTGCCTTGGTCGCATGGCTGTTCTTCGTCCAGTGTTCTGTCAATCCTGTTCAGGATGACTCGAGTGAAAAGTTTGTAGACGACAGACAGCAAGCAGACTGGGCGATAGTTCCCTACATTGCGTAGGTGGCCCTTCTTGAACAACAACACGGTCTTGCTGGTCTTCCACTGAGTAGGGACCTTGCATTCAGACAGGTGACGTATGAAAAGCCTAGCCAGTGTGCTTACAGACGCGCCACGTAGCCTCGCGACTAACCGGCTCGAGATCCCTCATATGAGGGAGATCCGTGGATCCGTTATTCATATTGTTAACTTTTTATTTACTGTCCATTTTAGTTTGCCATGGTTGGGTATTACGCGTGATACAACCACAATGATTCCGAGATATCTGCAAAACACCCGATCGCAGTTGACTTCTGAAGAGAACGAATGTGCTATTAAACTCTTCGAAGGTTAATGCGTATACCACCACACTGCACAGGTCTTTTGTTTTTTGAGCTCTCTAGGTCAATCCCGTTGACGGGTGACTGCTGATGGCGCTAATTAATAGAACCAGCTGAGAGAAAGGCGAAACGGAGGACCCGCATAGTGTGCTGGTGAACGCGTTACTCTCCGGAAAGGAGAATAGTGCGTTCGTTCTCCACCGTAGACACCTGTGGTCCAGAGTTCTACAAATATCTCAGCATCATTGTGATTGTATTCATTGTGATTAATTCTTCTAAATAGGTTAGGTGTACCACGGACCTCCCTCATATAAGGGATCTCGAGCCGGTTAGTTGCGAGGCTACTTGGCGCATCCCAGGGTGGCAGATAGGGTGTTAATCGCGGACCAAAAGCGACGTTTGCTACCCTGAGACGTAGATGGATCTAGAGGATGGACTCCCTGTTTTCGCTGCGCCGATTTGGCACATATTTTCTGTATTTGCTTACCGACGTCGATAGTGAATGACATAAAATTTTAATTTTATGATAATATGGAGAAACGCTACCGAAACGAAAACTTTTTCTAAAAAGATGTTGCGCTCGATCTTAATACAAGGATGGAAATGGAGAAAGAACATAAGCACAGAATAGGAAATTTTTAATGAGTGCATCGCAATGAAATGGAACTGGTCTTCGGTGGCTACTCGTATTACACCTCTTGTATTGAAACTCACTGTTGGACGTGGATATTTTCGAACGGTATTGTTTATGCCGTAAATCGACCACATCCTACCGAACAGAAGGTGGAATCTATTCGACATTAGTGTCGCTCTATTCTTTTGCATCGAACGAGACGAACCCCTTTTCGGCGTGAGAATTCACTTCGGATACCAAGTGCAAAATAGAAATAAAAATTTAAAAAAAAGTAGAAAAAACATTTCAGTGGCTTGGAAAGAGGAAAACAAGCTGTATATATTAGTCCTTTTTCAATGATGCGACATCCTGTTAAAGCGAAAGCGAGGACCTGGCGGTGGAACTATGAGACGCTTCCGAAACGTTAAGGAACTTCTGCTCAAAGAACCCGTTTTAAGCCTTGGACAAGGCTTGAATCGCAAAGAACTAAGGTGACGATTTGTACATACAATGTACGAATACTTGCATCCGATTCTTCGACAGGAGACTTGACCATGCAAACAAGAAGGATGAGGTATAACGTCATCGGTCTGGCCGAGACGAGAAGACGACACCTTTTCAATGTCGTCTATGACACCGGAGAAGAAGTGTTTATCGAAAAATGCGACAGGTGAGGAGTCGGCTGTGTAGGCGTTCTCGTCAACACGAGTTTGTCCATGAACATCTATTTATTCGAACAACTACAACCCGAATATGTACGGTTAAAAAGATGTTGATCAATACCGGCTTTGGTAATCTTCGTCGATTACGCGCCAACATCAAACTATGACGATAAAGAAGTCGAAGCGTTCTACATAGACTTGGAGAAGTTCTACAGAGAAGACCATACATTCTTCAAGGTCATCATTGGAGATTTCAACGGCAAGAATGGACCAAGAAGAACGTCTGAGGAACGTCACATTGGGACCCATAGATTAGAATGGAACGAACAAGGTGAGCGGCTCTCTGAGTTTATCATGGCTACCAAGACCATCCATGGTAACCCGCAATTCCAGAAGCCCCACCCTCAACGCTGGACGTGGGAGTCTCCCAATGGAGAGTACCATAACGAAATAGACCACATCATACAAAATAGAAAGTTTTGCTTAACCGATATCGCTGTTGTTCCAAAATTCTACACAAGATCAGGCCACCGTCTCCTCTGTGCAAGATTCTATTTTTCGCGGAAAGGAAAAAAACCGCCAAATTCAAAAATCGAAGCTCCAAACCACCACAAACCTCGACTTATTCAACTCATTAGTCGGCTGTTAGGAAGATGCCGTTGTAGACAACATCTGCGAGGAATACGATCGGCTCATTGAATATCTTTACGTTAGCGCCATGGAAGCTGAGAGTTCGAAGGTCACCAAGAGACGTCTGGCTCCAGAAACTCCCGAGCTAATATGCCAGCGTGGAATCGCACGAACTGCAGGCAACTGCGAGCTAACGTCCGAGCTTGCGAAGCAATGCAGACAAGCGATAAAAGAAGACCTTAAAGAGAGAAGAGCAGCAGTAATGGTCGAAACTGCAGAGGCTGGGAAAAGCATTCCCAAAGCCCACCGAACCTTCGCCAGTTACAGGATTAAGATGACTGCAGCCCGACGCCCAGACGGAACAATAACAGCGTCCGGAAATGCAGTGGAGAAATTCATACACGAATACTACTCAGATCTCTTCGACAACCATGTCCACCTCACGTCATACGAAATAAAAGAGGATGGATATGTTGCACCACCGGTTCACCTTTCCGAAATCCGACATGCCATTTCGTCGGTGAAAATCGAACAGCACCTGGCCCGGACAGGATAAGATTAAAACATCTGAAGAACCTCCCGCCAGTCTTCGTGAACACGCTGGCTTGGCTCTTAACACGTTATCTGTCTGGTTGCAAGATCCCTACTCAGTGGAAGTTCAGCAAGACCGTGTTTTTGTTCAAGAAGGGCGACCTACACGATATAGGCAACTTCTGCCAAATCTGCTTGCTGTCTGTCGTCTACAAACTTTTC
>MQTX01000161.1:360361-396901 GCA_009735665.1 Angiostrongylus cantonensis | reverse complement strand
CGAACAAGGTGAGCGGCTCTCTGAGTTTATCATGGCTACCAAGACCATCCATGGTAACCCGCAATTCCAGAAGCCCCACCCTCAACGCTGGACGTGGGAGTCTCCCAATGGAGAGTACCATAACGAAATAGACCACATCATACAAAATAGAAAGTTTTGCCTAACCGATGTCGCTGTTGTTCCAGAATTCTACACAAGATCAGGCCACCGTCTCCTCTGTGCAAGATTCTATTTTTCGCGGAAAGGAAAAAAACCGCCAAATTCAAAAATCGAAGCTCCAAACCACCACAAACCTCGACTTATTCAACTCATTAGTCGGCTGTTAGGAAGATGCCGTTGTAGACAACATCTGCGAGGAATACGATCGGCTCATTGAATATCTTTACGTTAGCGCCATGGAAGCTGAGAGTTCGAAGGTCACCAAGAGACGTCTGGCTCCAGAAACTCCCGAGCTAATATGCCAGCGTGGAATCGCACGAACTGCAGGCAACTGCGAGCTAACGTCCGAGCTTGCGAAGCAATGCAGACAAGCGATAAAAGAAGACCTTAAAGAGAGAAGAGCAGCAGTAATGGTCGAAACTGCAGAGGCTGGGAAAAGCATTCCCAAAGCCCACCGAACCTTCGCCAGTTACAGGATTAAGATGACTGCAGCCCGACGCCCAGACGGAACAATAACAGCGTCCGGAAATGCAGTGGAGAAATTCATACACGAATACTACTCAGATCTCTTCGACAACCATGTCCACCTCACGTCATACGAAATAAAAGAGGATGGATATGTTGCACCACCGGTTCACCTTTCCGAAATCCGACATGCCATTTCGTCGGTGAAAATCGAACAGCACCTGGCCCGGACAGGATAAGATTAAAACATCTGAGGAAACTCAGCGCCTTGGAAGCTGAGAGTTCGAAGGTCACCAAGAGACGTCTGGCTCCAGAAACTCCCGAGCTAATATGCCAGCGTGGAATCGCACGAACTGCAGGCAACTGCGAGCTAACGTCCGAGCTTGCGAAGCAATGCAGACAAGCGATAAAAGAAGACCTTAAAGAGAGAAGAGCAGCAGTAATGGTCGAAACTGCAGAGGCTGGGAAAAGCATTCCCAAAGCCCACCGAACCTTCGCCAGTTACAGGATTAAGATGACTGCAGCCCGACGCCCAGACGGAACAATAACAGCGTCCGGAAATGCAGTGGAGAAATTCATACACGAATACTACTCAGATCTCTTCGACAACCATGTCCACCTCACGTCATACGAAATAAAAGAGGATGGATATGTTGCACCACCGGTTCACCTTTCCGAAATCCGACATGCCATTTCGTCGGTGAAAATCGAACAGCACCTGGCCCGGACAGGATAAGATTAAAACATCTGAGGAACCTTCCGCCAGTTTCCGTAAACACAATGGCTCGGCTCTTCACACGTTACCTGTCTGAATCCAAGGTCCCTACTCAGTGGAAGGCCAGCAAGACCGTGTTGTTGTTCAAGAAGGGCCACCTACGCAATGTAGGGAACTATCGCCCAGTCTGCTTGCTGTCTGTCGTCTACAAACTTTTCACTCGAGTCATCCTGAACAGGATTGACAGAACACTGGACGAAGAACAGCCATGCGACCAAGGCAGAGTTTCAAAAAAGACTTAGTACGATGGACCACATTCACACGATAACAAGGCTCAATGATGTATCGCGAGAGTACAAAAGACCGCTCTGTCTCACTTTCATCGACTTAGAGAAGGCCTTTGACTCAATTGAGATAGAAGCAGTCATGAAAGCCCTTGGCAGTCAACGAGTCCCTACTCAATACGTAAAGATTTTTCGTGAGTTGTACAAAAATGTCATAACCAAAATTTGACCATTCTGAAACGATGTTAACGTTGACGTCAAAGGAGGAGTTAGGCAAAGCGATGCAATCTCGCCAAAATCATTTACAACCACCTTCAGAACGTCATGCAAGCATTGGAATGGGATAATATGGGAGTGAAAATCGACGGTCGGCAGATACATCAGCTTCGCTTTGCTGATGATATCGTTCTTATAACACCAGACATTAGCCAAGCGGAACGTATGCTTGCGGACTTTGGTAAAGCGTGTGGAAAGATTGGTCTTCGACTAAATCTCACGAAAACGATGTTCATGTAGAACGGATTGGTTTCGTTTGCCCCATTCACGCTCAACGGAACGAATTCTCCGAATGCTCCAGTTATGTCTGCCTAGGCTGGGAAATCAATATGATGAACGACTTAGCTCCAGATCTGAGCAGAAGGAAACGAGCGGCTTGGGGAGCTTTCAGGAGCATAGGAGATGTAGTGAAGAAAACAAAGAACACCCGACTCTGGGCCCACTTTTTCGATTCAACGGTTCCTCATCCCCTAACGTATGCGTCAGATACCTGGTCGCTACGTAAGCAGATTGAATGATCACTCAGCGTTATCGAACGCGCAGTCGAAATAACGATGCTAGGAGTATCCCGTTTCACACAAGTACAGGATGGGATCCGAAGCTCCGACCTACGTTAACTATCGAAAATCAAAGATGCCGTTCTATACGCCAAACAGTCTAAGATATGGTGGGCCGGACACGTAATGCGTATGAATGATAACCGATGGACAATGGCTGTTAGTGAGTGGATTCCTCGAGATGTCATACGTGCTGCAGGAATACCACCGATCCGATGGTCAGAGTTCTTCACGAAAAGCCTAGAAGAAAGATATGATGCTCGACGAGTCCCTAAAGCGAGGAGAAACCATTGGGCTACTCTTGCCCGCGATAGGGAAAAATGGAGGATTTACTGGCGCCCGCTCGAGTCACTCGACGATGAACGGGACTACAGGTGATGCAGGTGATACAAGTTACGTGTAAGTTTGCATGACGTAATTATTGAAAAAAAGATTGACGGGTGTTTGATGATAGAACCGATAAGGGTGAAAATGGTCAAGAGAAAGGCAAAGGAAGGGTGTCGGTTGATGCAGTGGATAGCACGTAAGTAGTCGGGGATCCGAAGCGCAACTGAGATTCCAAGGCTTATTCATGTCTCAGCCTCCTTTTGGTTGTATTTCGCATAATACCTTGACATGATAAGCGAATACGCAGTAAACAGAATTCAACAGAAAAGCAAGTGTATTTTCGCGTCGTATCCTGATTGTCGACAACTGGTGCCATATTCGTAATATTCCATTGTCGGACAGTCTTGTCCGATCACTTGCCTCCAGCAGTAGAACTAAAATTTTCGACATGTTTAGAGGAATTTTTCTATCTGTTCATAACCTCTTCGTGACTGGAAAATGGTCCTACTCCTCGTCCAATAAACCGTTAGAACCGATTACATCGACAATCTTCCCATGACCGCAACGGAGAGCGATAGAGTTCATTGCTGTCCGTTCGATTTACTCAGTTATGAAGGCACTGAAGCGCAACACCTAAGTGAGATGTTCAATAAGAAAGCAATAATTGATTTCTAACAGCCAAATCTGTCGTTTATAAAATTGTCTTGCAGAAAAGCTGTGCTTTAAGAGTTGGATACCAGCTTGAAAAATTCAAATGATGCGTGGAAAGCTGGTGTGAATTCGTGTAGGCTCATTTCATTTTGGTCGTTTATCTCGATGCACAAAGATTCTTTATTTTGACGTCATGTATTCATTCTATAAGACATTCCACAAGAGCACGTTTACCAGGCATTGGACTAATGCTACTATTGTTTTCTTACTTAATAATATACAAAAGAGGCTTTTGTGGACGAAGTGTAGTAACCTTTCTTCATCGCCTATTTTTTCCACATGGAAGGTGATGATGTGATCTACAACCACAGGGATGGTGGGATCTGAACAAAACTTAGAGTGTCAGGCAGTTTTTGAACCACTTGACTACGTTGTTTTCTTGTTCAGCAATCGCGAGATTGTTATACAGCATACATTTACTTCCATAGAAAAACACACAATACAATATAACAGTAGCTGACGTTTCGGCAATATCGCCTTCTTCAGAGCCTGGAAGGGTATACTGACATACAATTTATTAGGCCAAACGCTTCAATAGCACTTACAAAAAGACGAAAAACTCCATGGAAATTATATGATCAACAGCTTGTCGGAAAACTCACTGCTTTTTTTCTATGACTTCCAATGCCGAAGGTTAGAACACCTCATCATAGTCGCGTATGGTTGATGACTGCTCCACCCCACATCAGAAATTGGTTCGAAGCTACGAGGCCAGGTCTCGTGTTGCCTCTGGGCATTCCTCCCTGCTATTCATTGTAGATGAATGAAAGCCAAAGCACAGGTAGCAGTGATATAACACAAGGTAGTTATATATTTTTGATTTCCACTGCGACAAAACGTCCTTTGAAGCAGCAGAGTTACGCAGAGACTGCTACTCGTCAGAAAAATAATCTGACTCCTATATGAGTGATCGACTGGTATAGGTCAGTTTAATGGGTGGTGTGTGATAGTATGGGTTAGTCAAAGTGTAACAGAACAATCATAGTCTTTTGGTTCTCACTCTGGTAGTAACTGCGGGTAATAACAATTGAAAGGCAATAAAAGGTAGAACAACAAGCGTTCGGAGTTGATCTATTCTTCAAAGGCACACAATGCATTTGATTGCACTTTATTCTTTTATATGAGTGGCCGCCAGTTGTTGGAGTATGTTCATGTTTTCATGGAGAAAAACACTGAGCTGCTTTGTTTATGATGCCTTGCTACGCCAGTCCACAAAAAACAAAACATCTGCCTCATCGATTAGGTGAGGAGCTCATAGAGGTCTTAGTCATACCAATCTTTTCTTTGTAATTGTTGTTTGATATATGCGCCATTTCATAGTTGGAATTTCACCTTCATTTTCTTCTTTTTGAACCTGTCCATGTGTAATGCTTTGAGAAATCCGTTATAATCGGCTTTCCGTTTCTGTTCAAACTTTTTTCAAAGCTTGAACTATGACATCCCTCCTAACAGTCTACCGCCTCATCGTGGCTGGGAGGTGTTCCTGGGTGTCGGACTGCGATGTACAGCGGAGGGATTGGTCACCCCGCAGGGTCTTCCAAACTGAAAATGAGTCCGGCGTTTCCATCAGGAAACCTCGCTAAGAGTAAACTAATACTAGGATCCATCACCGTATTGGTATCAAGGTCACGTGGTGGCAAATCTTTCTCTGATCTACAAGGGCTGCGACTGCCTGTCGTGGTGACGACCTGTGGCAGACTTTGGCCAGGCTGTCCTCGGGATTCCAGAGAACCACAATGGCCTAACCAGCAAATCTCCGAAAAATCGTGATTATGCTGGCGCTCGAACAACTAGTGATGACGGGCCGTTCAAGTATCAAGTCAAGTAAACTATGACACCTAGTTATGACAGTTCATGCTGATGACCAAACGAGAAAGCACAGACCGAAATATTCAAGTGTAAATCCCTATTCAAAATGTGCTTTGTTTTGTCTATTTGAGAATCAACCTACCTCGCTTGTGTTCCAGTTCTATTCATCAAGTCATTTGAGCGAGCACCATGAAAGTGCTGTGGAATGCTTTTTTGTTCGTCATTGTCGCCTTGCAGTTTCCTTAACGTCAGTAATGGGAACATTCTACAATGTATATTCAGTAAGGCGTATTGTCGAAGCGGACCAAGTGTTCTTCTTGAATTTACACATCTTCCCATATGTGATAGCTTCATTGATCCCGGAGCGTTGACGTAGGCAAAAATTCAGATTTCATCCCCTACGCTCTAATGGCATATGACATTCCGAGCATTGACTCAGTAAATTCAGGTTCTTTTTTGTCCTTTGTACCCACCATCGTGCTTTCATGAACTTCTTTTAAAATGGAAGTAATCTTAGAGCAGAAAAATGGACACGAAGACAGGATGATTCCTATCCTTTTCACAAATATTCGATGCTGTTGTAAGCTCTTCACATCGCTCATTCTCAGCTTCTTCAGATTAGTACCTGTGTAGATATACTGAGCTGTGTTCGTAATTTTTTGTCACTGTTTTTATGGCTGAGAATCTGCTAACTATGATGACTTAAATAAAAGAAACTTGTATAAATCAAGCAGCCAGACCATTTGGGCGATAGTTGCCGATGTCGTATAGGCTTTTTTTGTGGAACAATAGGGTTTTTGTGGATCTATTTACTTCCACTCTCGCTTTCTTACTGACGATGTGTGAAAAACTTAGCTAACGCGTTGATGACGACTGGGTGTAGGTTCTTCAGAAGTCCAGGTTTAACACTATCATAGCAATGCCCAGGGCTAGTCCTTGCCAACGAAATAACAAGCCAGGTTTTGGAAAGGGAAGCCATTCCGACGACATAGCCATCCTTTTTTGTACTGTAGTGAGGAAGAAAGTGAGTTTGGCAATCGAAAAGACTAGAGTTCTCCTCCCTTCCCTTTCTTTGTGCTACGAGTTCTTGGTCTGTGATTCATGGAGAGATTTCTCTGATAAAGTATATCAAAGAGTGGAGGAAGATAGCCACTCTATAGAAGATAGGCATGATATATATGACCTTGCTAACTAGCATGAAGATAGACTGCTTCTTACTCTTTTCACTTCCTTTCAATCTGTGAGTTTTGATTTGAAACTTCTCAGACAGTTCTTCTGGGGCTAATCTTTACGGCAACGCCGCCAATCACTTTGTACATGTTACGATTTTCCATATGGAACTTCTTCAACTCGACGCACATTGTCTGGATACCGTTTCCGTCGTAGCTATGTGTCGAGTCAGTTCTCCTTGGCACGGTAGCTTGGTGAAACTCTGTGTAGGATTATGCAAGATTTCTATACAAAAGTCTCGCATTGATATGATAATTGTAATCTTAGGGATACGTGTGGATGTGAATTACTGGATTGACTTAGTGCCATAATCGTTTAAATACACATTTGATTTTCCACGATATCGTGTTCCTCAAAATCTCTTTTTTGAGTTGTATGCAACTAACTTTTCTTCTAAGATTTCTAATCATTCTTTTCGGATGCTACAACGACTTTTGATACTGCTTCTACCACTGCCGTTATGCTACGGATTGCTCTGCTACTACTGTGGAGTGTTCCTCACAGCACCCACTCCGCAATGCCGTGGTAAACCGAAAAATATCTCATGTAATCCGGACAGTTATGGTTGTATGCGGTTAACAGGAGAAAATTTGGTTAGTTTGGCAAAACAAAGGAGCATGAGTAAGCGCACAAGTGACATTTGTTGAAAATTTTCCGCTTCTAAAATAATCCAGTAGGCTGATAAACTCTTTGCAGGACGGAACGTACTACGTAGAGAAACGTTGTGCAGCAAAGAATGATGATCGCACGGTTGGCTGTACTGAAATCCATTTACGTGGGTGTGTTTCTTATTTATGTTACTCAAAAATCAGTAAGTATTCCACATTCACTTTTCATCATCACGAAAGTAGCGCACACCTTGTGGTCATTCTGCTTCGCTCCTCCTTCTTAAAGAAAGGGAAAATACTTTTCTGGAGGAAAAAACCGGCATACCATGGACAAAGAAACCTGGTTACATTTATTTTGTATTGATGCTTCCATTTTCTTTCTAAAGTAACATCCAGTTTTTATTTTGCTGTAGATGGTCCACACTCGAATAAAATAGTTTTCTTAACGCTTCGCCTAGCATTTCCCTATGAGATCTAAAAGGACATTGTGACTCATTTAGTTGGGTAAAATGAAAAATACTTCAATTCGCTTAATAAGGAAAGGTTTCTTGCAGAGTCAAGATGCAACGGTGTTTCTGCGAAGGTGATCTCTGCAATCATTCGCGGCCATCATTCAGTTGTGGTTCACTATGTGCTGCTATTATTTCAGTGATGTTTTCTACTGTGTGAATTGATTGTTCATCACAGTAGTCAACGAGAATTATGCTTGATTGCATCTTTTGATGAAATGGAAGGATTTGAGTCGTTAATTCATTCGAGTGATTGAATTGTTTCTTTTACTAATACGTGAACTGTCAAGTACGACGCATTCGTATTTTGTCGAGAAAATGCCATTGTTATTGGTTCCTCCGAACGTTGCAGGGTGCACTTTGGTATTAGATGTGCAGCCATTATAGATTTGACATTTATTGAATTGAATGTTGTGACTGAAGTTGAGCAGCAGCCACGTTAATCCACAAGGCTGAGCACCTTTAAACCTTTGTGTATGTAATATTAGTACAACCGTAGCGACATGGTAAGACGAGAAAATGCACGTGGAAACACAGTCACAATAGCAAAGTCCATATAAAATGAATATTTGAGCGATAAGGCGAAACCTTATTCGTGATAGAAAATTACTCTTTCAGTGTATTAAGTAGTATTATCAAGAACAACAAGCACTACATAACATTGCGATTTGAGAAGAGCCAGGTAGGGCCGAGCGCAGCCATATGCTAAGAGGAATGGTTGCTTAATCAATTTTAAGCTTTATACGTTGTTCATTAATTGACAGTGAACGGTGGAATGTTCTGAAATTTTCACTGTCCATGACGAATATGAAGCAATCGCAAGCGGTCGTAATTACTGCGCTTACGGTTATCGATGAGCTCATCTAGAAATCTTTTACGCCCATTGGTAAACGTCTGTCAAGCTTTCTAATTTTGCCGAAAAGTCGTCAAGTTAACTTTAGTCTTTTGATGTTCTATGTTCAACGCTCTATTCCGAAGTAGTGGAGAAGAGGACAATAGCTAACGAAACTTTATGGCGTATCTTCGCGAAGAGGTTTAGCCGACAACATGTCTTCATGGTCAGATTTAGAGCTGAGATTCTGGACAGTTGTTTTTGAAACGTGTATCAAGGTTTCAAGAGAGCTTGAGAGGGGAGAAGGAGTACCACTGATCAGTTTATGTGACATCATACGTTGGTTTTTCGTATGAATTTAAACTTGTAATAATCAAGAAGTGGTCAACCTGGTTAACCCATAACGAACACGGGCCGTTTAATGTGGCTCTCCGTGTAGAATAGAATATGAGCAATTTTTCATCATCTGTAAACTTTGTGGTTCTGTGGCCATAAAAAATTAATTTTTTGATAACTAGAGCGCCTTACGGGTTTTGAAGATAACAGAGTGGTAGAGGGTACGAATGATCTGTTCGCTACTACTTTTTATGTGTCGCTATGGTTCCTAAAGAAAATGTAATACATTACTGCCAACACTTGGAAGTATTGTGCACTTTATTATGAGTATGTCTCGGTTCTGTTCGCATCCGCACACTACATACAATAATCACAATGATTAAAATGAGATAACAATCAATATTCATTAAATTTCACTCATTTTACCGCCCAATGAGTTTTTTTAAAAAAGGTTTTTTGTAGATCGTCTAGTGTAGAGGATAGTCTTATGTTTCCAACCCTTTTGTGCTGATCTGCGTTTTCTCTAAATAATACACATAGCGTGGTAAAAAAAAATTCTGGAAATCACTAAACAGGAAATGAACCCTATAGTGTACATATTATGGTCTTGTGATAACATCGAGATTTATGGGTTAAGATGGTGTCGAGTTGCGAAATGAGACACCAAATTGAAGAACTGAGCTGGACAAATTTGAATTGTCGGGTCGAGTTGCGAAATCGCGTTGAGTTGCTGGGTTCCTTCGAACGACCACTACACCATGAACTGAAGACAGAGACTGTGCTGTGATTGAAGTGTGACGTTGTGCCACTCACCGCTTATTAATGTACTGCTGCTTTCAACAAAGCTCCATTTGAAATGATTTTTGTTTGGAGTATCGTTTCTAGTGATGTTAATACTGCTCTGAAGAAGGCGATACTGCCGAACGAAACGTCAGCTAAGGTGTGTTGTATGCGTGTTATTGTATGTAAGTAAACGTATGATGTTTAACAACATTGCGATTGCTGTGAGAGAAAACGATGAATTTAATCCAATGCCGAGGTTAGTAGAAAGTCGATCCTCGGAACTGTTAATACTGCTGTTCGGAGGTTCATTATGTTGGTAATCATAATGCGCTCCTATAAGATGCTACTGTCGTCTTTTGCTTTAATGAAATTATAGGTAGTTGAAAGCAACTAGTGAGAAAGTATTCAGAAGAAAAAAGTTCATCAACGAACGCTTGACAATTCACTACGGTTTCATGATGAGCGAATCGAATAGAAGGCACTTATAGCCGCGTTGCAGAGCATCATTCCTATGCAAACTAGGAATCACCTATTGTTTGCGGTTATTCGAGCACTCTGTACCTCTCGACTCTTCGGTTGGGATGATGCTACAAGTTAATATTATTCCTTCCAACCTCCAAAAAGCTTTATCGATTGTGTAATAAGTGTTTTACCAACAATCTCGTGTCTGCTACTTTGTCGAATAAAACCGAAGTTAGTTGAAATATGTTCTGGAAACCCTCTAATCTCTCTACTTTTTCTATTTGATCGTTGCAGGATTTCTCAATGATATCTGTATTTAATTATATTGCAGCACTTCAATGTAAACAATGAGCACCGCAAGCATTGATGTGGCATTCACTATTAGACCATACCACATTCGATTCCAATCTTCGCGAGGGTAATATTTGGAACAAAAGCGAATGAAACTTGAAACTTTCGATAGATTTTCACCAGTGCTCAAGAACTTGAACTTATCTGCTTCAATGGCCAGTTTTCATAAAAAACTGTCAGACCTTAGAAACAATTCTTATTTGATCAACGGTTTGTTTGCCAAACAAAAATTTCTTTATATGGAGTTTCGAGATATTTCAAATCCTCTCTCGCAATGTGTCAGCCGACAAGATTTTTTGCAAAGTGTAATAACATTTTAACAGAAATCAGAATGAAGTCATTTTTGCCGCAGTTTAATGCTTAGATGGGTAAATAGGTGAAATATAACTCCATTCTCATTTAGGGAAAACTTGTTATGAGAAAAACTGTGGCGAAACCCAGGATCTCTGATAGACTTCGGACCAATGATTACCACTAGCGATTGGTTGCTCAAGTATTGTCCACCACACCAACCGAGCCTCTGCTTTGTCTTTCTCTCAGCCATGTTTTTACTCAATCGCTGCCTCCGGAAGTTATCATTCGTCAAACAGAATGATCTGATGAACTCAACCTAAACCTTCTATAGTCTCTTATGAAACAAGTATAAGAAGTAAATAATAGTTGAAACAGTTGAAACACTACGTATTTCAAACTTTGCAAATGCTGCGTCTAAAGAGGTAAACAGTGTTGGCAATAATATGTGGCCCTATGCGATACGGAATGTGCACTTCTCTATCTAGAATGAATAAGACTACCGTTGTCGCCTAAACCACTGTCAATATTATTCGGTTATTTTTTTAAGTATCAACATGATCCGACAATACATGCGTCATACTTTCGCGTCCCAGTAATTCTTCCATGCGTTGCACATAGGTGTTCTCGATTCTTCCGCTGCTGCTTGAGTAAATTTCATTCATCATGAATAATTTGAATTCCTACTTACTTAATCTTAACCGTTTTATTTACTGCCTGCTATTTTCAGTGGCAGGTTATAATGCGAAATATAACTACAACGATGCTGAGATACTTGCAAAACTCTGGACCGCAGGTGTTTATGGAGGAGAACGAACGCGCTATTTTCCTTTTCGAGGAGTAACGCGTTCACCACCACACCATGCGGGTTCTTCGTTTCGCCTGTCCCAAAATAGAAGGCAGTAAATAAAACGGTTAAGATTGTGATTATAAGTAAAAACTTCAGCTTGACTGGGTTCGTTACCGATTTGCGCTCCCCAGATCAAACCCGGGTCCAGAGTTTTGCAAATATCTCAGCATCGTTGCAGTTATATTCCTGCTTACTTACTTGGATACTTGGACGGTCCGCCTTCACGAGTTGCGCGGATCCCAGCACATATGTCATTCGTTCCTTTCTCTCGCAATCGTAGTCCATGGTAGTGGTCTTGTTCGCGAATGGTAGCGCTTCCGAGTCTCATTTCGTGATCTGTAAAACAACTGCAGCTGCGGGTACAACTGATTAACTTTGTTTACGAACACGTCCGTCCAATGTGTAGGTGGTCGCCCAAGGAGGCGATTTTGAATTCCGGTCGAATCAATTCCCAGTGCTGCCCTGAAATAGCCGAGCAAGAGCGTTTTCACTTGGACTGTGGAAAGTAGTTTTTCTCAGGAAAGTCCGGCACCAATTTCTCGACCCCATGAAAATGGCCGTGGTGAACCCGAAGCGGGGTCGCACTATCACTACGCTCGTGATGACTGGCACCATACCAGTGGGCTGGCTACCCACCCCGTTGAACCAATCATACTTGGATACTTGAATAGCATGTCTTCATTGATTGTGGGACTTCCAGCATAAAGTTCACTTTTTTGGATTTTTACTGGTTCAGCTATTGCGGTCCTAGGAGTCCCAAGGTGAGTCATCCTAAGGTCTGTGAACCAATTATACAGCACTGAATTACGCGTCAGAAATATACAGCGCACAGTCCCTCTCAGAGCGCAACTCTTTTTACGCTGCAGAAATTCCTTCTGCATTCTAATTATATAGTGGCAATTTTTTTTCCAATGGTTCACCGCCTCATCGTGGCTGGGAGGTGTTCCTAGGTGCCGGATTGCGATCTACAGGAGAAGCGATTCGTCCACGCGCTAAGGTCTCCCAATGTGAGAAAGAGTAATGCGTTTCCATCAGGAAGCCTAGCTAAAAGAAAACCATTACCAAGATTCACCATCGTCTTGGTATCAAAGACGCATGGTGGTAAATCTCACTCTGATCCACAGCGGCTGCGACTGCCTGTCGTGGTGACGACCTGGACCAGACTTTGGCCAAGCTGTCCTCGGGACTCCAGAGAACCACAATGGCTTAGCCAGCAAATCCCCGAAAAATGGTGATTATGCTGAGGTTCGCACAACTAGTGAGGACGGGCCGCTCAAGTATCACGTATCAAGTAAGTGTAACAATTTATTAAGGTTATTAGGGTTATGGTCTCGGTTTGGTGTTCATCGATGTGCCCACTGGGCTACTCTTGCCCGCGAAAGGGAAAAATGGAAGATTTACTGGCGCCCGCTCGAGTCACTCGACGATCAACGGGACTACAGGTGATACAGGTGATACAGGTGATGTGTATATCCGTAGTTCCTTACAGGTTTTTCGCCTCTGTGTTAAACTGAATCGAATTCATCACAGTGTTCCATGCCCTTGGTTATTGATCTGGAGGATATTAAAATATGTGATTTATCAGTTTTGCAGTTACACTGGAGTAAAACTTGAAGTTGTATCAATTTACGTTCATTTTCTTCCGAAAATAACTTTTTCTTTCAGGTCTTTTTGTTCCCGCGTATTTCTTGTTACAAATTACATTAAATTGTAATAGATAAAAAAGGATATAATGTTTTCACAATTCACACCCTGGTCTTGAAACCGCTTAGCTAAGGTGTGTCAAGTAAAACAGGTTGTTTGATAACAATATGTACGGATGATCAAGGGTATCTGTCGTTTCACAGAATATCTTGCAGCCGCGAAAAATTCTCCGGACGGCGGTGAAGTAAGAGTTTCAGAAGAAAAAGTATTACCTTTCTGGTCTTTAATGCTTACAAAACGTAGTCCTCATTTTTGACAACAAGCCACCACAATCAACACAAATATTATTCCCACGTCCGACTTTCTATTAACCTCGGCATTGATGGAATAATTCTTTTTACTTCTGTTTAGCAAACACGAGGTATTATTTTATTTCTTTATTTACGCACAAGCTGACGTTTCGGCGGATTTCGCCTTCCTCGGAGCCTGGAAAGGTCACGTTGACGGCAATCTACATGGCCAAACGCCCCCATAACCAAACAGAGAATATGCTAAACCAAAATTTCAATCAAACTGAACACAGAGTCTTTGCACACTCACCGCTTTCTATGAGCCTTCCACTTAATGTGTCATGTGGAGACCAACCGCGCAGTGTTCACATGGAAACGTAATGTGCCCATCCCATCAAAATAGCAGTCTTATATACTGCCCAATATCACGCGTGATAATGAGGCATTCCTCCCTGCGGTTCATTTTCGGATTCTTGGAATTAATCCAGAATGCCTCGAGAATTTTACGCGCTTGTGTTCTCGATTCTTGCGCGAGGATCGTAACCTCTACTTCAAAATCTTCTCCGTTATGTCTCTACGTCCTATGCGTGCCTAGTGGGGTATTTGGTTTACCTTTACCGACTAGGTGTTCTTTTATGCGGACACAGAGAGGTCTACCCGTTTCGCCAATGTATTCGTACCTCTACTTCAAAATCTTCTCCGTTATGTCTCTGCGTCCTATGCGTGCCTAGTGGGGTATTTGGTTTACGTTTGCCAGCTAGGTGTTCTTTTATACGGATGCAGAGTGGTCTACCCGTTTCGCCAACGTATTCGTCTCCGCACACTTTACAAGAGATCAGATAGACTGTATTCGAACTCATGCAGTCACCGTCTCTACCATGGGGGCAAATTATGCAATTTTGTATTGCACATAGGCGGTCGTGTAAGGGGTTACGAATAAGCTGGTGTCTTAGATTACTCGGTGACATTTCAACTATCGTTACCGAGTTCTCTAGACCAACCCTTCTTAAACAGCGTTTTATAGCTGCACTTACTTCATTTGAAATAAAGGGTAGGATAAACGGGACCTTATTGCTGCTAGAGTTATCGCTGCAGGGCCTGTGATGTCCTATACACCTATCCCGAGCTACAGTTTCGTAGCCATTAAAAATGGCTATTTGCCGCGCCAAATTCCACGACTCCTCTCTCTGATCCCTTCCTGTGCACACGTTGGTAGCTGTTCGAAACATGTTTCTCACAAGCGCCCTTTTCGTGTGAGAGGGGTGAGAGGAGAGGTAATGAACTAAGATGTTTTTACTACTTGGCTTTAGGTACCATTTCGTAACGTAGCCATTTTCTGAAAGGTTAATTTGCACGTTCAGAAATGGAAGCCAGTTTTCTCGTGGTTTCTCTCCTGTGAATTTAATATACTCTGACTGTTCGTTCAGCAACTCGAAACATTTGTCAATTTCTTCTTGTGTTGAACAAATGATCAAGCAGTCATCTATATACATACAGTAGAGTAACGGCCAGAGGTCGATCACTGGTGTTTCCACCTTAGACATATATGCAATGGGAAGGCTTTGTGTCAGTCGTTGTCCCATTGCCAACATGGTTGGCAATGGGACAACGACTGGGTTAGGGTTAGACGGTTAGACGACTAAGACGATAGACGATATCATCTTAGGGTGGGTGCGTGGGTATCGTTTTATGGTGGGTGGGTGGATATCATAGGGTGGGTGGGCATGGTTGGCAATGGGACAACGACTGACAGAACCAACGTGTGCACATGAAGGGAGCAGAGGGAGGAGTCGTGGAACTTGGCGCGGCAAATAGCCATTTTTAATGGGTACGAAACTGTAGCTCGAGATAGGTATAGAGGAAATCACAGGCGCTGCAGCGATAACTCTAGCAGCAATAAAGTTCTGTTTATCCTACCTTTATTTCAAATGAAGTAAGTGCAGCTATAAAACGCTGTTTAAGAAGGGTTGGTCTAGAAAACTCGGTAAAGATAGTTGAAATGTCACCGAATAATCTAAGACACCAGCTTATTCGTAACCGCCTATACGACCGCCTATGTGCAACACAAAACTGCATAATTTGCCCCAATGGTAGAGACGGTGACTGCATGAGTTCGAATACAGTCTATCTGATCTCTTGTAAAGTGTGCGGAGACGAATACGTTGGCGAAACGGGTAGACCACTCTGCATCCGTATAAAAGAACACCTAGTCGGCAGACGTAAACCAAATACCCCACTAAGCACGCATAGGACTCAGAGACATAACGGAGAAGATTTTGAAGTAGAGGTTACGATCCTCGCGCAAGAATCGGGAACACAAGCGCGTAAAATTCTCGAGGCATTCTGGATTAATTCCAAGAATCCGAAAATGAACCGCAGGGAGGAATGCCTCATTATCACGCGTGATATTGGGCAGTATATAAGACTGCTATTTTGATGGGACGGGCACATTACGTTTCCATGTGAACACTGCGCGGTTGGTCTCCACATAACATATTAAGTGGAAGGCTCATAGAAAGCGGTGAGTATGCAAAGACTCTGTGTTCAATGTGATTGAAATTTTGGTTTAGCATTTTCTCTGTTTGGTTATGGAGGCGTTTGGCCATGTAGATTGCAGTCAACGTGACCTTTCCAGCTCTGAGGAAGGCGAAATCCGTCGAAACGCCAGCTTGTACGTAAATAAAGAAATAAAATAACACCTCGTGTTTGCTAAACAGAAGTAAAAACAAATATTATTGATGATATCTAAGTACAATTGATAAGACAGGATGGAGTGCCCTAGTATTTACGTTTACTAGATTTCATTATTACTAGAACATAATCAATTAAATGTGAATGTTCTCGTTTTCGATTTGAAACTTCTGGAAATAACATGCCCAACGAACAATGAATGGCTACTTTGTGCTGGAGCAGCCTACACCTTGTAGAAGATCTGTAGATTCTAATCGCCTTACTTAGTATAAACGAGTTCACACTCAGTAGATGTGTCGGTTTAAAGTTAGAAGGTCAGTTATTTTCGCACACAAGCGCGTTGAAATCAGCTCGCCCTCACCTGTTTCCGGCGAAATTCTAATCTTTTCGAACACTACAGCGAAAGCTAAGACAGCGTTTGCCGACTTCCATAGTGGCAGTAGCAGATAAAACTATAGATCATTAGGTAGGAAACCTGCCTTAGTGGGATGAAAAGGTGTGAAGTAAAATATTATTGACGATTGCAAGTGGAAGGAGGCTGTGAATTGCCGAAGAAGACTGATCTTTAAAGGACCAATGAGGACTACAGGAGAATACTCATTTTGTGTGGTTCGCGATGGGATTTATTGGAATGCTATTTGCAAGCCTTTTCAAGAAAATGGATTTAAATATGAAAGATATACAGATGAATCCAATGTGGGACAACGGAAAGGATAGAGGAATTCTTTTCAAGTATTCGTACACCTAGCAGTTTCCATTGGATAAGCCTCATCCACCACCCGTTAGAGGTATTCAGGTATCTTAGAAAACGTTTATATATTGCAGAAAACAAGGATTTTCACCGTTTGTAGGACGTACCACTAATTTATATTGCCAGCAGCTTTCTAGTGTAGGTCTTCAAACAGCAGTAATAAATACTCGAAGGCTACGGCATAAGCTCACCTGAAACAGTTTTTTGATGAAGTAAGATCTGTAGTAAAAGCCCGTCAAGTTGGCAACATCTCTATTATTGCAATTATTCAAAACCCGTCAGGAGTAATCGAAGAACCAGCATTGTCTGTTATGACTACAAGTTGACTGTAATTTCGTTGCAAATCACTCGGATTAAGGACATCCTACTCAAAGGACAGATGTGAAACATTTTCACCGTGTTCTGGAAATGTGAAACCAAATGAAACAGGATCGTGGTCATGTGGTAAGCGAACTGTTTTTCAGGGCACGCAGGAATTAAAAATTTTCCAAAACCATTGCACAGAACATAGAAGAATTAGTGATTACACAGAAAACGAGAGTACGAAAAGTATAGCAAAATGAGTAATAAAACCGCATAACAGACCGAAGGCTGGAGTAAAAATTGGGCAAGAGTGGACCTCGATTCATGACCAGCAGGTCCAAAACCTGAGCTGGCAGTCATGCGATAGTGAGTGTCGCATTCCATGTGTTAAATCAGTTGTACAAAGTCCCACCTTTTCATATAAAACCAGATTCATTTAATTATATCAGTAGAGCTTATATAAAGGTCGTGCCTGCGATAAGGTTTGAAGCGGTTGCTTAAAAATTTCCCGCACTCACACCACCAGAAACGTCTGTATTCCCTTTTCAGTTATTACCAACAGACGCTCAAGGCTTTCGTGAACAGGCTCCTCCATTTGAGAGTTACCCAGAATACTCATTGCTCAGAATGCGTTTTGGCTTTCTTTCCCTCATGGTTGGCATATCTATGGGAGACGTTCTTCAGCATTCTGTCATATAATAAAGCCAAAAATGATACTAAAATTTGAATCAAGAAGTCCTCGAACTTCGAATGAACATCACTGTTTGCAGATAGATAGAAACGATTGAGGGAGGTGAGTATACTACATACGTCAGACACCGTAACTCTCTCCGCTCTTCGCTCAACACTACTCGACAACAGGTAAGAAATCAGTTTAGACTGTCGATTATTAGGAAGGTGCTAAGACCATCCGCTGTTAAAAAGTTACAGAAATGATGCAGGTGGTTAAGGTGCTTGACTATGGCGATCATGAGTACTTCGGTAACATCACAGTCGACACACACAATCAACAATTCACCGTCGTACTTGACACTGGCTCGGCTATGTTTTGGGTACCAGGAACTGATTGTAGGTTAGTACCCCTTGATCATGTTATAGAACTTTGCTTGATATCGGGTTACTATCTACACATCAGACTTGTAATCAGCAACACCCGTCAACGGGATTGATTTGGGGAGCCCAAGTCGGCATTGAACCCAGTTGAGCTGAGGATATAGTTATAATCACAATCTTACCCTTTTTATTTAATGGTAATGATCGATAAAACTAGCTGAGACATGGCGGGCCAAAAGTGGTCATCCAAAAGTTTGCTGATGCTGCCGGAGCTGTGGTATAAACGTTTTGGACTTTACGTTTAGTGCATCTGCTAAAGAGATCTATTTAAGTACAACGCTACCGATAACATCTATAGGATAAATTGTAATGCCTCGGATTCCACTCTTGACTTCGTAACCGGAAAAAACATGTATGCCGTAGAGGCTGCAAACTACATTCTTAAGTTTAGTTTCATTTATTTACTTACATACAACGAAATTTTTTTATAATGTTCGCCATGAGTTTTCCATCTTTTTTTCGTACATTCAAAAAAAATAGCAATTTAGACAAGGAGTAAAAAGTGTTATTTCGCAATATTTTCTTTGGAGTGGCCTGGATTCGGACCGGAATGGGTTCTCGGTACTCCATTCATACGTCAATTCTGTAGTATCTCCGACATAAGACAAAAGGAAATCGAGTTTTCATTATCACTTTAAAAGCAGACAATCGCTGAATAAATCGGATATCATCTGAATATACTATCGTCTGTCGATTATCCACTCCCTCTGAATCAACATGCCTGTCAATATTTGTTCTAAAAGTAATGCTAGTCGGAATTTCAGCCCCACGTGAAACAATGGCTGATTAGCTTTAAAAGATGAGGCGGTATTAAAAATAGAACTTAATGACTTTCTGTTAGTATCCTGTACCATTTTCAATATGTAGTATATTTCCGTCTCACCACGCATCACCATTAGCTGGTGCTTATTTCGTTGATTCAGATGTTTTTAGCAGTAGTTACTTATTATTTTACTTGCAAAAAATTTGATCTCTTTGCTTTTTTTAGCTAAATGGTTTCTAACGACACGTGTTAGGAAAAATTTTGGCTGTTTCCTGTAATTAGTCCGATAACTTAATACGGACCTAGTGCCAACTGTCGGTCTACAAAAGCTCTTCTCTACATTCATTAATGTCTCAGAATTGATTTTCAGACAAGTTTGTGCTTGACCCACGTAGAGTGTTGCCGGTGAAAATGGTGTGAAGGCAGCAAAACATTAAAAAAGCAAAATGTGAAGTTGTTCCTTCGTCTAGTAACGTGTTTGATGAGTTTCATAATGCTGAGACATTTGCAAAATTCCGCATCGCAGGTGTCTGTGGTGGATAGAACTAGCTGAAAGACAGTGGAAACGAAGGACCCTCATGGCGTGGTAGTGAACGAGTTACTCACCGGAAAGGATAGTAGTTCGTTCGTTTTATTTTACTTCTTTTTTATTTCGCAACCTACCCTGCCATGAAAAAGAATAGGCAGTGAATATAACTGTTAAGGTCTTTGATGACTCTTGTGGTAATTTTCCATTTGTAGTGACAGAGTTGCAAGAAATTGCTGATAACGAGAGTTCTATGGTTCTTGTGACGAAAAATAGGTAGTATGTGTCGATTTGAATTCGTAACATGTGGAGAAGAAATTGACGCTGATTAGGCGCGCCAACTAAACAGACCTAACCCTCGGACCTTGAATGTTGAAATTGAACTTCTCCACTTTATAATGGGGCATCTTCTAGCATTTCAACTTAGCGGACTACGAGCAAGAATACCCAGCAGCATAAAATTGTAACCATTCCATTTTACGCATCAACGTAAAGACTTACTTACCCATAACGCTAGATCACTTAAAAAATAAAATTCGTAGATTTGTAGATTGCTTCTAAATCCGTAAAAGACAGTGGAAACGAAGGACCCTCATGGCGTGGTAGTGAACGAGTTACTCACCGGAAAGGATAGTAGTTCGTTCGTTTTATTTTACTTCTTTTTTATTTCGCAACCTACCCTGCCATGAAAAAGAATAGGCAGTGAATATAACTGTTAAGGTCTTTGATGACTCTTGTGGTAATTTTCCATTTGTAGTGACAGAGTTGCAAGAAATTGCTGATAACGAGAGTTCTATGGTTCTTGTGACGAAAAATAGGTAGTATGTGTCGATTTGAATTCGTAACATGTGGAGAAGAAATTGACGCTGATTAGGCGCGCCAACTAAACAGACCTAACCCTCGGACCTTGAATGTTGAAATTGAACTTCTCCACTTTATAATGGGGCATCTTCTAGCATTTCAACTTAGCGGACTACGAGCAAGAATACCCAGCAGCATAAAATTGTAACCATTCCATTTTACGCATCAACGTAAAGACTTACTTACCCATAACGCTAGATCACTTAAAAAATAAAATTCGTAGATTTGTAGATTGCTTCTAAATCCGTAAACTTATGCAAAACTGTGATGAAAGTTAAACCTAAAAATGCAGCAGAATAAAACTTCTTTATCAACCAAGGGCTAGTTTAGTAGTCTTCGAATATATTGAAAGTTTTTTTTTAAAATTTCTAATGCGAGCATCACAAGCATCATGGACGTCTCTTCAAAGACAACCTTCCCTTCTACCCTTTTCGGACGGGGTTCCATTTTTTCGATACTTCTGCGAACATGGGCGAAAAAATCAAGGATGACAGATGTCTTGTTAGCATTTATTTTATTTTTATTTCATTTTACTTTATATGAACCGTCTTCACGCCTACTGCGCGGAATCCAGAAGCTCTTACATACAATCCATTTTCTCGATTTCATGATCCACGAAGACCTTACAACTTTAAGGTGTGGCTTCGGCTACAGCTTGGGGATTTTTCATTTCATCTTGAACGTCGTACAATGCTGGTCGAGCATTTCTCCTTGGAGTCCTGAGATAGCCGGGCGAGCGTTCGCAGTTGGATTGCAAAGAGTGACTATTCCCCGACATGTGCGGTGCCTATTTTTGAACCAGGAGGAAAGAGAGAATTGGTGAGCTTGGGGCGGGATCGAACCAGAAGTGCACAAGTGATGGTCGGCATTAGTACCACCGTGTTATCCGCACTTTTTTGCTCACAGCAAAAAATCGTATTGTCATCTTCGTAGATTTTAAAAAAGATATGCAACTTTTGGATAAAGATATTCAAATTTAAATTTCAATGAGCAAAGTTCGTCTTTAGCTCACACATGCTTTTTAAAAAGACAAAAGGCGCCATCACTTTCGGAAATGCATGTGTTTAGAGAAATGCGCAAGTGCACGATGCTTAAGAAGAGCAAATCTAAAGGAATCGGTAACAATAATTGAAATACTACCGAATACTCTTCGTCGCCAGTTAATTCGTAACCGCTTGTGTGACAGTCTATGTGAAACACAAAATTGCGTAATCTGCCCTTATGGCAGGTACGGTGACTGCATGAGCTCAGGCACGATATACCTGATCTCTTGTGGCACATGCGTAGACGTATATATTGGCGAAACGGGCAGACTATGTATCCGCATAAAAGAACACTTAGATGGCAAACGAAAAGCAAGACAAGGCACGCCACTAGGCACGCATAGGATACAAAAGCATAGCGGAGACGATTTTCATATAAAAGTCGCTATCCTCGCACGGGATACTAAAACACCAACGAGCAAACTCCTTGACGCTTTTGGATAAATGCCAAAAATCCTACAATGTAGGGAGGAATGTCCTGAGATCACGCGTGATCTTGCCCCTTACCTTCGCATCGATTGTCGACGGGATGTGCTGCAGTCGTCAGCCATATGCGACTCTGAGCGGCTGTTCGTCCTCGGTGGAGGACAGATGAGAAAAGCGGTGGGTTTTTTCGAGAAGACGTAAATTTTGTAATTATCGCTTAGATTAATTACTTTCTGTGTGTGCCGTTGAAGTGATTGACCTAGTAAGCTGCGTGTTAGTGTACCTTTCCAAGCTTTGAAGAAGGCGATTCTGCGAAACGTCAGCTACGATTGTGTTGTATGTGTGTAAATGTATGGAAGTAAACGTATGCTGTTTAACAACCTCGCGATTGCTGAGAGGGAAAACGACGAATTCATAATCTAATGCTGAGGTAAATAGAAAGTCGATCCTAGATACTATTTCAAACTACAATCTTGCTTGGAAAGAATGACTTCATGTCATTAACCCTAACTGAAAAGAATTTCGGTGTTCCTAACGAAAAGCCTTGCCTAGAAGCTAAAAATTGTCCCCGTTCTAAAAGAAATCTAATCGATATCTGGCCAACCTCCGCCTAATCAATAACGACCGGCCAGCGCCTATTATATCACGAAACACGAAGTAAGTGCCTCAGGCAGATTTTATCGGCTCTTCTTCAAAAGTAATCTACTACACAGTCGTCATTGTGCATGGAGATTGAAAATGCGCTGGTAACCGCGTAAGTCTTTGTGAAGATAAACATTTGGGGAATCAATGGATTTCGGCGTTCGTGGAGAATCAGTACGATAAATTTGGAAATTTCGTATTTTTCCCAGCAGTATTATGGTAACATTGGGATCACAATAACTGTGGTACCGAGATATTTGCAAAGCTTGGACCCCAGAAGAGATTCGAACCCGCGATTACCCTTTCCGAGGGTGAACACTGGTGGGTTAGGTGGAAAACTGGGTGAGAGAAAGGCAAAGAAGGGCCTCAGTGGTGCGGTGGGTAATACGTGAGCTCCCGGATAGGGTAACCCCCGGTTCGAATCTCTCCTGGGGCCCAAGTTTTGCGAATATCTCAGCATCATAGTAATTGTGTCTCATATAAGTCTCACATAATACCTTGTCGTTAAAAATAATGATAGGCAATGAATAGAAAGTGAAACATTGTAACAAAGAATGATTAAAATTCGAAGTATCCTGCGTTGAAATATTTCTTAATGATAAGCCATGCCTTAGAGTACATCGACCTGGCCTTGCGATGATGCGCGGAGCCAACCGATGTATCAGGTGAGCGTTTTTATCCCCCCAGGTTAGTGGAGTATTGACTTGTTGCACAATGGCATTGAGGAGTTCTTAGTTATTGCACGATGCGGAGTAAAGCCAGCAAGCATTTATATGTCGCAGAACATTTCTAAGCCCATTAACAAGCAACTGCAAGATAAGCAAATGACACACACAATTCTGTGGAGCATGCTTACCTTGAGAACGGTGATAATAATTCAACGAACGAAGAACGCGCCAACTATGAATACTGTTTCATCAGACAATGGTTATTAAGCACGGGTACATAGACTTTATACCATTTTACATAAAATGCGCTTAAGCGAGAAGTCATAGTCAGTGTTTCTTAATGACTAATATTAATACTCTGCTGTAATCAAACACAGTATCCGCAGGTCTTAGGACACTGTTGTCTCATCAACGTCAAATATGCCGTGTTCCTGCAATAGCTGACCATTCTAGGACAATCAGAGATTCCTGTTCTGGGATTAACGAGATCCCGACAACCTAAACATAAAATCGGAAGGTTGCTTAAACCTTTCAAAAGCACATTCCCTGAGTCGCTACGTCTCTCTAAAGACTTAGTTTCCTTCAAACTATTGAGGATCGCGATGTTCACAGCGCAAAAAGTGAAAAATCGACGAGAAATCTGCAAACTGAAATCTGGTAGAAGCTCATATTTTGATGCTTGATAAGCTTGCCTTCTTTACTCTGCTTTGTTGTTTCAACCAATCAGTGAAAACTAACTTGAAGCCGTGGGTGAAGTAGGCGTCGTAGTCATCGTTCCCGAACATCTGTTACAAGTTCTGGGACACTGTTGCGTCATCAGCGTGTAGTAAACTGAGTTATTACAGAGATGCGCCAATTGTGGACAGTCAGACACGCCAGTACGTGAGTTTACACGGTCGACACAAGCTGAAACTACTCTACTAATGAATGTAATTTTTAAGAATTGATGAAAGTTAGGCGTTACGCCACATTAGTCGCAACGGCGTAATTTCAAAACGAATAGAAATGTTGGATGTGATGAACAATCATCTGTAGGATCTGTCATGCTGTTGATAGTCAAGTGTCTCAGTGGCCGCCTGTAAGCTCTCTATTTGCACTTGAGCGAGCAAGAGTAACCCAATGGGTTCTTATGGTTCTAAGGGTTCGTAGAGCACCATATGCTTTTTCTAGGGTTTTAGTGAATAGCTCTAGCCGTCGGATTAGTGATCTTCCTACTGTGCTTCTGACATGCCGTGGAACCAAATCGCTGGCGGCTCTTGCCCATCCGTTGTAGCTTAGAACTGTTACTTTTCCGGACCAGTTGATTTTAGACAATTTGGGTATGAAGCGGCGCCTTTCGTACTCTGGTCTTTCGTACTTGATATGGGCTTTAATTTCGGATACCCTGAATTACTTACACGACAGAACGTATTCCTAGTTTCGACTTCGCGACTGCGAGATCAATAGGTTTGATCTTTCACCCTGCCTACGTGGAGACCAGGTTCTCAACGCACACATTAAGGCAGGAAGAATTCTCGCGCGTTCTTAGTTCTCCTCACAACATCCTCGATGATCTTGGAAGCTCTCTTAGACCCTCTTTTCCTTTTGGTCAATTCAGAGGCTAAATCGCTTTGCACTGTCTTCCCGACCTGGATAGAAGCGGATAGACCGTTAGAAGGCATTTATATCGTTGACCGTGAATGGGCCGTACGAAACGATTCCGTTCTTCACAAAAATCATATTCACAAGAATTAGTCAAAGACCAATCTTTCCACGGGCTTTATCAGAATCGGTAATCATTCGTTTCGCTTGGCTAACTTTAGTGTTGTCAGAATGATATCATTAGCAATTTAAAGATGGCATAATTGCTGGCCATCGATTTTCACTCTCATTTTGCCCCATTCCAATGTTCTCATTCCGAACGGGTTTAAACACATTTGGCGAGATGGTATCGCGCTGTCGAATCCTTCTCTTTATCGCTATAGAATTGTGATATCCTTGTTGTGAAATTTTTATATAACCCACAAAGTATCTTTATCCACCGAGTAGAGACGCTCTGGGTATCTATGACCGCTTCTTTTTCAACTGAGTAAAGGCGCTTTTACATTGGTGAAATGTGAGACAAGCGGCTTCTTGTACTCTCGAGATACTTCAGTGAGTTATCGTGTGGATGGGTGTTTTATCGCATTAAATCTTTTTCAAAATCCCGCCTGCTCATAAGGCTTTCCTTCGCTCAGTCTCCTGTCAATCCTGGTTAGGATGATGACTCCAGTGAAGAGTTTATAGACGATAGACCACAAGCAGTTGAGACAATAGTTGCCGATATCGTGGAGGCCAACTTTTTTGCACAATAACACTGTCTTGCTGATCATTAGTTAAATGGACCCTCGTATTCCAACAGGCAGTGTGTGAAAAGTCGACTCAGTGTATTGATGATGACTTTTGGAAAGTTCTTAGATGTTCAGATCTTATTTTGTAGGAAGAACATTTCGGATTTTGGAGGCGAGAAACGATAGAACGATATACTGCTTTATCTTATATGAATGGAGAAGAAAGTGGTATTTGTAAGAAAAAAGCGTACTGCTAGTTGGAAATGATTTCTTCCTTTTCCCACTTAACTAATGTGGACATCGGAATGAGGCTATGCTGGCCTTATCTTCAGCGAAGCTCCAGTGACCTTTACTAATGCTCTGAGCTTCGGCCATTAATGCTGCTGTTCTCTCTTTAAGATCTCTTTCATCGCCAAGATGCTATGCTGACGTATTAGTTTGAGTTCTCCAAAAGAGAGCCTTTTTATGATTTTCGGACTCACAGCTTTCATCACGCAGACGTGAAGATATTGAATAAGCCGGTTGTATCCTTCTCGGAGTAGACGAGAGAGAAAATGGCAAGCTACCCACGAGCCTACTCAATTTCCACGTTTAGGGGTTAGCTTATTTGTTGAAGGGCATTCCAAACCATCCTTTATGTTTTCCTTCCCAGACATTTTATTTTAGACTTTTAGTTGGATTGACTTCTAGAATACAACCTATATATGTGCGTCACACCCGCACATGCACGCGTGATAATACCACATAGGTGGGAAAGATGTGCGTCAAGATGGAACAGTAGTAACAGCGACTGAGTTATCAGAATTTACCTGTGTTTCGTGAAACGATGTTTTTTTTTGGTTTGAGAGCGACCCCATGGTTATCTCCATAGCGCAGTGGATAGCTGATGCCTTCGATCAGGTAGCAAGCCTACTAGTTCGCCCACTTCCCAACACCCTCTTCAATCCACTTGGAGACGCCTTAGTCCTTCTATTTCCAAGATTGAAAAGAGAATCGACTCGACCATCATTCTGCGACATTCATGAAGAATACGAAACCCTCAAGCTGCAGCGGAAAAAACAAGTGGAATTTTCATTCAAAGACTTTTGTGAACGATGATTGGAGGAAAATGAATCTAATGTAAAAGTGCTAGGATGCGCCCGGTAGATCTGATGACGGAACGTGCAAAATGTAAAGCAATCGTGACTTTTTTAACCCATCTAATGATGAGTGAAAACTCACCAGGCGGCAACGTCACATTTCCTGTTTCCTGACATCTGCTACAAGTCCTGGGACACTGTTCCGTCATCAGATTATAATAAAGCGAGTTGTTGCAGAGATACGCCACCCTCGGGCAGTCAGAGACACCAGTACGAGGATTGACACGATCCACACATGCTGAAAAGTTTCTACTGATACATTATTCATAGGCACTTTAAAAACAAAGCGATTGTGTGGTGGCGAGATTTGGGAACATTTACTTGCAGTGGTTCTAAGTTGAGCGCTACGAAAAAATGCAGACAATGATTATTGCCAAATGATCACTTCGTGATGCAAGTAGGAAATGCCGGAATCTTTCATCTCTTCAACGTCTAGCTAAATATTAAGATATAATGTTAATAATCCCATAAATAACTTGTGGTTGGAATTTGTTTTATCTATAATCTGCCGTAGACAGCGAGTCACAGTGTTTGATACCATCTCATGCACAGTCAATAGCTGAGTTCTACACTGCCCACAGCCAACCAAACCTACCGTAAATTTATGTAGAAATTTATGCAATAACTCGCTAGGAAAGATCCTCTCCGATCTACAAAGGAGAGTGGATGCTTCTATTGTGAACAGATAGAAACGCAGTGATAGAAGTGACTACCCAAAAATTCCACGGAGGATCAACTGCACCCCACATTGAACAATCCTCATGATAAAGACAAAATCCTCCAGCGACGGTGGCCATGTGGAAATTTGAAGAATTCTGTGTGTTACAGATGCGACAGAACGAACTGAATAGAAGAAGTGCTCAAATCCACGCAACATACTAATCCAGATCATAGAAATTAGTAAATTAAGCATTACGTTGGGGTGCTTCATGCAGATTGGTATTTCTATATGACCCTTTTCATGCTTTCGTGCTTGTTTTATAGAAGAAGTCGTAAGTCAAGTCTTAAGTGCATCAGAATAACATGGCTTCAGCCCTTTGCTCGAAATGACATTCCGTTTATGAACACAGCCATGAACTTTGCGTGTGTGTGTGTGTGTGTGTGTGTGTGTGTGTGTGTGTGTTGTGTACGGTGACTATATCAAACATAACTTACTGTTCAAACAAACCCAGCTCTAAATTTTAGCAGCTGAGAGATGCCAAATTCGCGACATATTTGTTTTTCACTGGGGATTGTGGTGGAAAGTGAAGAGAAGCATGCAAATCGTTTATGAAGGGTGAAGATAAAAGGATAAAGGATAAAGCTTTCGGCGTTGATCAATCCCTGAGGGATGCGCCATGCATTCGACTTCATATCGTTGGAGGTGACTGAACGCATAACTGACCTTTACTCGATTTTACTTGACCTTTACTGACTCGCAGCGGCCTACCGATGTAACGAGCCATTGCTGCTATTCTCCCAGGCAAGCCTGGTACCAATTTGCCGACCTCAGAGGGTGGAGGGCTTGGTGGGCCATAGGCGCCGGGATCACTCCCACGTGTGTGTCACAGTGACGCCTCCAACCACTGCGCCACACGCGCCCTTGGGATGAAGGATGAAGAATGCAAACGAAATCGAGTCAGACGAGATAAATAAAGGAAAATTGTTCAAAAACCTACTTGAAGTACTCGCTGTTGTGGTAGTGACGTCGATTATCTATAAAATAGTATTGATTAAATCGCTATTTTTCAAAAAGTAGCAGTTGCATCAGACATTAGCCTTGTCTAATTTAATGTTCACGGTTTCTTTGCTTTTACTTTCTACATGATCCGTCATCACTGTGTGGATCCCAGCATTTCTTGTATTGGAATCGTTTCCTCACACTCACCGTATACAAAGATCCTCGAACATTTCAGATGTTCTTTTAGCAGTTGGTTGAGGATTTCGTCTTTTTTGTGAATGTCTGCTGATCGGGTCGATTCCCCTTGTAGGTTTGGAGGTAGTTTAGCTACGACGTTCTCACATGCACTTGAAGTTAGCGTTGAGGAAGGCGTCGAACTATCACCTTCCTCTCTGATGTGCTGTATCGCCAACCACTGCGCTACCTTTTGCACGATCAATAACAGAGCTGTCTCAAAATTTCAGAGCATTCACTCTCGATCATCATTCAACATGTCAATGGGAAAAGAATACTATAGAACTGCAAGCAGCAGTTCAATCCACACCAGTGCCGGACAACATCGTTGGATGATGGTTGCTAGACAATGCAAGGGATAAAAGAACTACTGAGAGTTGCGTGAAATATGAAAGCCGGTGATTTGTGCATTTAATTGGATATATAATGATAATATTAGAAAGTGTAAAGAAAAACGGTTGAAAATACCGCCATTCATTAACCATTGAGTTTTCGCAGCATATTCGGCCGTTTGCTGTTGTAATACAAGTGGCTGTTGGTGACGGACAAATATCAGCAACACAAGCTAGATGAAAAGTCATCAGGGTCTTAAAAGCTACATATTTTCAATACAAATGAAACATTTTAACAAACTTTTAAAAGCAGCTTTTTCCAGTTAGTATAAATTTTTCAAAGAAACGAGTAGGCTTAAGTTCTGCTCTATACTTTTTACAGAAACCTTCGCTCGTTAGCGTTTAAAAGCATTCATTTTTTTTAAGCTTGATATACATTTGAAAAGAAATCCGAAGCTTCTGCTAGATCTTCAAAAGATTTCAGCCTGAAAACATCTAAGTTTCTTGATTACTTCACTTCCATTCATTCAACTTAGACACCTTAAACAATTTGCTCTAGATCTACCAGTTGTAGCTGTTTTACAGATGCCAGCACTTACGTCCTGTTCCTCCATTAGCACAGCTTTGAAGCTGAGGCTGAATGAGATGAATGCATGCAATCAGCAAAAAGAAAGCAAGCATTTCAGTTTTTCTTAAATCTATAAGATGACACCATGAAATAGAGTTGAAAGGACAAATTGAATACTAGAAAGTTTCTTTTCTACTAGCTCGAAGCTTTACTTCTAACGCAGGAAAAGAGGGGTTCTGCTTCAGTATCGTGCAGTAACAGTGAGCTGTATAGGAGTAAAGCCATCGAAAGGACAGTAGATGGCTATTGTTTTGTCATTCCACTTATATTGCTGTGCTACTCAGCTGCTGTGAAAACATTCCTAATGAATTGCGTCACTCATTCAACTACTTTTCTGTGTCAATTTATTCATCACCAGATACGAAAAAAATTGCAGAGTGAAGCAGTGAAGCTCTGCCGATACTGCTGTTGAAAGGGAAAACAATTCTATATACAGCCTCGATTCTTCTTCTTTCTACTGAAATTTTTTTTTCGTGTAGCATTGCCCTTTTTGTTCTCTCGACTACTAAAAGAAAATGTTATCAAGCTGTGGACGTCAAGACGATAGGGGAAATCTTTACAGGGGAATAGAATTAGAGATGATATATTCATCTTCATACCAAATTTTTTTTTCGTTTGCTTAAAAAACTGATGACTTTTCCTTCCGTTGTCGTGTAGAGTGCAGCAAATCTTCACCTTATTTCTAATCCTAACAAAGCTCAATAGTAGGCTTTTCTTATAATAAAGTCTTTAACAAATTCATGTTGTGACGGTTATGTGGGATGGGAAGAACGTCAGCCTAGACACCAGCTCAATTAGCCCTTCGGAGCACCCAGACTAGCCACCGATCTACGTTGTTTCTGGAAATTCACCACCTTGGGAAACAAGCATGTGGAATATATAGGACATTTCATGAGGAGAATTATACTGAATATCGAATTCTATCTGCTCTCTTGTTGGTGTTACACGTAAAGACAAAGATGTTAAGAAATACTTCAACATTTCAAGCAATTAGCGCAAACCCTAGCAAACCGACTGTGAAGTGAAGCAGTTGAGAACGAAGTTCTAGGAAGTGACTTGAGTTATTCGTGTAGAAGAGACATACGCTCATCTTCGTTCCAGTTTTTCCTTAACAACCCTTCGATCAAATTTCAGTACTTAATGCTTCCTGGTTAATGTTCTAAGCCCTTCAAGCTTGCTTCTGATTTAATTACAAATTTAATAAAGCCACTCACTCCAAAATTCTTGTACTCCTATAAAAAACCATCAACCACGTTAAGAACACTGCTCACTACTCGCAGAGTGCTTGAACGATGTCTCCTGAAGTACAACCTACACAGCCAACTTCTAGCCGACATGCGAACCTCCAATCTTCGAAATCTTCTTCATCTTCGAGGCCGTAAAAGTGTCCACATAGTTGTCTATGCACGATATATAACTATTCGGGGCACTACGACAGTGAACATAGTTGATTTGAGAATCCTGTAAACTAACTCCATGCATATCTCCTAATATTTGTTCAAACAAGCTTGTCTGAACAGTAATTTTGAGATAATAAGAATATGTCAATCAGCAACTGTAACTACCCTTTTAAAACGAAATTCAGTCAAAGCCCTCCATGATAAAAAAGTTTCCGAAAGTAATTTCCTTCAAAGAAATTTAAGAATCTGCTATCCATGAACTTCAACTTGAAGCGCTTCAATAGAATATTCTAGTGCAAAGTGTTTCGAGGAACGCGATGATAATTTTCCCCTAAACTACAAGAAAAAGCATTAATGCCGCTGCTTTGACCACATGCTTCTCAATGACGGCCATAATTTCACTGGAACATTTTCTCAGGCAAGCAAAGTAGTTTTCTATCATTTTGACTCAAAGAGAGGCGAGGGTGGGTGACCGAAGTTTCTAAGTGCACGTGTCATAGCAATATAAAGGATAAAAAGGACAAAGCTCCCGATGTTGATCTTTCTCTGAGGCATGCACCATGCATTCACCTTCATTAAGCATCGTTCAAGCACTGAATCCATATCTGGCATACAAATGATTCGCGGGAGCCTACCGATATATCGAGTCAGTGCCACTAACCTCCAAGACAACTCTGGTAAAATTCTGCCGACCCAGGAGGGATGGAGGGCTTCGTGAGCCTTGGGCACGGGAATCGATCTCGCGTGTATTGCTGGGAGCCTTCAACCATTGCGCTTCAAGCGCTCAGAGGGCAATACATTATATGCTTCTTTGGGGACATTTAGTGCTTGGGGACCAATTTCGGTTCAATTTGAGGCCCTCGGGACCGCACTTTTTAGCTCATGCATCATTTCTATTGTGATGCGTGTTACCTTGCACACCATCGTACTCCACACCACTCCTCCGGACCGCAATGCATTATATTTATTCGCTATTTATTACATGGCTCGTCATCACATCTACTGTACAAATCGCGATACTTTTTTGATTCGATCCGTCTCTTCGTATCTACCATCTGTGAAGATCTTCCGATTTGATTGTGGATTCAGTTGCCACATTTTGCCGTCTTCACAAATCTCTGTTAACGGTAATTAAGATAATTATCCCTAAAATTCTAGGAAGGCTTTGCTAGACAGCATCGCGGGCTTCATAGAATCAGCCTATGATATTTATTGATTTTGTGAGGCTTCTGCTAAGACAGCACGATACGAATTTGTCAAATTCGGATAGTTGAAAGCGTTGGTTGGCCCAGAGTGCGGGATCGAACAAAAGGGCTGTTCGTGTATTGCGCATAGTAAAAGAAAAGTAACTGTTTACTGTATAATATTCTGTAATTTATTTCTATGCTGGAATGTTTCCTTCATTCCAAAATGTTTGGCAATTAAGCCTATGTTCCCAGGATCGACTTTCTATTAACCTCGACATTGGATTATGAATTCGTCGTTTTCTGTCTCAACAATCGCGAGGTTGTTAAATAGCATACGTTTACTTCCATGCAATAACACACATACAACACAATCGTAGATGATGTTACGGCAGAATCGCCTTCTTCAGAGCCTGGAAGAGTACACTAATACGCAGCTTACAAGGTCAAACACTTCTACAGCACAAACAGAAAGATGAAAATCTGAGTGATAATTACAAGATCTACGACTTATAAAACGAAATTGCGTAATCTACACTAATGGCAGGGACGGTGACTGCATGAGTTCAGGTGCGATATACCTAATCTTTTGTGCTACTTGCGAAGACGAATATATTGGCGAAACGGGCAGACTATGTATCCGCATAAAAGAACACTTAGATGGCAAACGAAAAGCAAGACAAGGCACGCCACTAGGCACGCATAGGATACAAAAGCATAGCGGAGACGATTTTCATATAAAAGTCGCTATCCTCGCACGGGATACTAAAACACCAACGCGCAAACTCCTCGAGGCTTTTTGGATAAATGCCAAAAATCCTACAATGAATAGTAGGGAGGAATGTCCTGAGATCACGCGTGATCTTGCCCCTTACATTCGCATCGATTGTCGACGGGATGTGCTGCAGTCGTCAGCCATATGCGACTCTGAGCGGCTGTTCGTCCTCGGTGGAGGACAGATGAGAAAAGCGGTGGGTTTTTTCGAGAAGACGTAAATTTTGTAATTATCGCTTAGATTAATTACTTTCTGTGTGTGCCGTTGAAGTGATTGACCTAGTAAGCTGCGTGTTAGTGTACCTTTCCAAGCTTTGAAGAAGGCGATTCTGCCGAAACGTCAGCTACGATTGTGTTGTATGTGTGTTACTGCATGGAAGTAAACGTATGCTGTTTAACAACCTCGCGATTGCTGAGACAGAAAACGAATTCATAAATCTATGTGGTCGTTCTTTTAGCTAGATTATTTTGCTACTTTTGTTTGTGAATAGCCAAATGTCTACTTCTCAGGTAGACGATAATTGGCCACTGTGTGCTGCATAAGTGACCAGCTAGCACCCTTGGCTTAACATCCTGCGACTTTGTTTTGGCGAGTCGGTTAAAGAAACAACTGAGGTCTGGTCTACCAACCAACCTCTTCAGATGTACTTGAAGGACGAATACGAGAAGTTATGTCTTCCACCTGAAAGGAGTTCATGGTGAAATCACTTGATGCTTTATTCAGGCTGTTTAAGAGCCCGGTGGTGAATGAAATTGCCTACGTCGGATTTTAAGTGAGGTTCTATGATATGCTCTTCGCGAAAACTTAAAAATTATAAGGATTCCTAAGCAGAGAAATACTTTCTAATCACTCCTTATATTGCGACCCTTTCCTAGATAATTCGACCATCCGTCTTCACATGTCGCGTTTATGCCAGTTCTTCTATTAGTTTTGTTTTTTTGCGACGTCATAAAACGGTAGGTGCTAGCATTCATGTGGTCCTTGGTGTAGTTTGTGGATTTGAAAGTTGATGGCAGGTGTGCTTTTAACAAACAAATCGGTCTGTTGTTTTGGTGGTCTCAACTGACGCCATTTCAGTTTTCTGGAAATCCATTCTGTCTTCTTCCTGTTCACCTACGGTCCTCTTTTCTCAGTGTGCGTCCACAAAATCGAAGGTTTTTTTCATCGGACTTCCAAAACAAGTTATTCTTCTAAGATCTAAACTGCGTGAACTGATTGTCACTGAACATCTCAAGCATACGCATAGTGTAGGCGGTACAATGGCTTTAAAAAAAAGGAAGGTTGGAGACGAATTCTCCACGGACACTTTTTTTTGTGTTCACCGTTCAGTAATTGCAAACGGTACTGTAGCCATGCCGAGAACAGCTTCGACGATATTATATTACCCTGTCGTGTACCCTTGTCAATAGGATTTTTGGAAAAGTAACGAAAAGCTGTATCGTCGTTGGCAAATGACGTTGAAGCCAGCGCATACTTTTTTGTAGCACTTGTCTGGATCCTGATCAACTAAGGCCACTAGAATATTTATTTGCTTGGATACTTGGTTGGCCCGTGTTCAGTAGTTGCGCGTCCTCCAGCATGATTCCTATTTCTTCGGAGTTTTGCTGCCCAAGCCACCGTGTTTTCGTGGAGTCGCGAGGTCAGCCAAGGCAGAGACTGCTCCAGTTCGTCACCACAACACGCACTAGCGGCCGTTATAGGTCAGACGGAGATTTGCCACCATGTGACCAGTCTGACACCAGGAAGGTATTGAATTCTGATACTGATTTTGGTTTACTCTAGGCTGAGCTTCTTGATGGAAACATCGGAATCCTTCCCGGCTTGGGAGATCTTAATGGGCGATGAAAGCCTGCACTGACCATCGCAGACCGTACCCAGGGGAACATCTCGTAGTCATGATGAGGCGGTAAACCGTTGGCAGACTAGGATTGTGTTTATTTAATATATTCACATGGCTATTAGAAGTACATAGTAGTGTGAACCTGTGAATCTGTAGTCCCGTTGACCGTCGAGTATCTTCTACGTTTCCCATTCGCGTTCAAGAATAGCCCAATGAGTTCTATTTGCTCCAGAGAATAGTTAAGCATCATATGTTTCTTCTAGGCTTTTCTTAAAGAACTCTGATCATCGGGTCGGTGGTCTTCCTGCAGTGCGTTTGACATCCCGAGGAATCCAGTCAGTAACAGCTCTTGTCCATCGGTTATCATTCGTACGCATTATGTGTCTGGCCTACATTATCCTCGACTGTTTGGCATACAGAACGGCATCTTTGATCTTTGAGCGTTGCCGCACTTCGGAGCTTCGGCTTCCTTTCCCTTAGTTCCGTGACACAGTATACACCTAGTATCGCCCTTTCAACTGCACGTTCAATAAGGGTAAATAGTTTTTACGTCTTTGTACGTCTTTGTACGCGGAGATCAGGTTTCTGACGCATACGTTAACGCACGAAGTACTGTTAAGTCGAAAAGGTGGGCACGGAGTCGGCTGTTCTTTGTTCTCCTCACTGTTCTCCTCATCCTCGATGCTTTCTAAAGCTCCCGAAGTCACTAGTTTCCTTCTGCCCAGCTGTTGAGCTAAATTGCTCATCACGTTGATTTCCCGGCCTAGATTGACTTAACTAGAGCACTCGGAGATTTTCGTTCCTTCAGTGTGAATTGGGCGTACGAAACCAATCCGTTCTTCATGAACATCGTTTTCTTGAGATTTAGTCAAAGACCAATCATTCCACACGCTTTATCAAAGTCGGCAAGCATTCGTTCCGCTTAGCTAATGCTTGGTGTTATAAGGACGATCTCATCAGCAAAGCGAAGATGATGTAACTGCCGACCATCGATTTTCACTCCCACATTATCCCATTCTAATGATCGCATGGGCGCGTGTAGCGCAGTGGTTGGAGGCGCTACTGCGGCGCGCACGTGAAATGCGCCTATGGCCCACCAAGCCTTCCATCCCTCCGGGGTCGGCAAATTGGTACCAGACTTTCTGGGAGGATAGCAGCAGCAGTAGAATGGTGAAATCTTGGTTGCGAAATTTTTGTACAACACTCGAAGAGTCTTCATGCACTGAGTAGGGAGTCCTTTACTATCAAGGGCTTCAGTGACTACTTCACCACCAGGCCAATCTACTGGCTAGTACTCAATATTATCATATTCTGATATTCCGCTGTATCTGCCATCTCTACTTCAAGCAAGCAAAGATCGCTCAAGGAATCAAGCAACAGCTCGGACAACCTCACGAAGAGAAGCCTACGTGCAAGTACGTTTATTTGCCATATATCAAAATTAAAAAAAGAAGAAATGTCGAACACCCTTTCGTCTCGCTTGGGCGCACTAACAAAGGCCATTAACCGCCTCAAATCCTCACTTAACAAGTACGACCAGGAGGTAAACTCTCCAGTAAACATCCCTTCCAACGAACCTCAACGAACGGAATACTTTGTTGCACGGAAAGACGATGTAAACTCAATACATCGGCCGGCCACCGCGAGTCATTGTAAAGGCCAGACGTGCCTTCAATGACCTCCAACGATGCTTAATGGAGTCGAATGCATGGCGCATCCCTTAGGGATTGATCAATGCCGAGAGCTTTATCCTTTTATTTAAT
>MQTX01000161.1:334550-360339 GCA_009735665.1 Angiostrongylus cantonensis | reverse complement strand
ATTACACTAAAGCGGCAGACAACTTCGAGCTGCAAACTTCAATACCAGACGAACTAAAGGAAGGTATACAACTAAACGTGAATAAGACACTGGAACACATCGATAAGGCAGAAAACTATCTCTCCAAGCTTCTCGAGCTGAGGAATAAGCTAGACAGCACACAACGGAATGCTCAAAATGACTCGCACACCGCCCCACCTGCGACAAATCTTCCACCCATTCCCATCCCCAACTTCAGCGGAGATATATGGGAATGGGAAACATTTTGGGGAGAATTCGAACACTCTGTCCATTCAAGGTAAATGGACGACAGTCTCAAAATGAACTACCTACTAAACTCTCTTCATGGAAAGGCTAGAGGTGACTAGAAGACCAAGAAATATTGTGCGAAACTCTCCACTCGATACTTCAAAACCGACTTTACTTGAACCTCGTTGTGCTTAATCAATATGTATTCTTTCTTTGATGAGCTAACATGAGGTTGATAATAATATTTATTATCGGCTAAACTCGATAGTCTGCTAACTACGCCATAAAGGAGAGCAAGTAGATAACATGTATCTCCAACAACAACTTCTTAAAAAGTTCGCGGAAAAAATCCAACGACACGTTCTTCGAGAAACACGGCATTGCCGAAACAACGAAACACCCAAAACAGAAGAACTCTTCCAAGTAATCATCGACTACATAACCCAAGAACTGGCAGTAGAAAGTCAACTAGAGAGGTCTCCAGTTACAAGAAACGGCCTCAACAATGCGTCGATCAAAAGTTCACTACTAACCACGAGTCATCCGCCAACACTTACGAAAAAACCGCAATCATGTTTCTACTGTAATAAGATAGGACACTCACCAATCGATTGTACTAAGATAAAAACTCAACAGGAAAGAGTACAAGTGATAAAGGATCACAATCTTTGCTACAATTGCGGTTACTCATATCACCGCTTGCCCGAGTGCAAAGGAGGTCCATGCCGAAATTGCAAAAAGCACGGACACCATACTTCCATTTGTAGGTACCAGAATCTACCAAGTGAACCTAAACCACGGAGCAAGGAAAAAGGTCCAAAAGAAAGGCCAAATTCACACTACCCAACAAAAGGATGGACACTCACCAATCGATTGTACTAAGATAAAAACTCAACAGGAAAGAGTACAAGTGATAAAGGATCACAATCTTTGCTACAATTGCGGTTACTCATATCACTATCATATCAGAAATATCATATCATATCATATCACATATCATATCAGAAAAAGCCGCCAAATTAAAAAACGATGTCCCAGAACCACCACAAACTGGGACTTATTCAACTCATTAGTCGGCTGTTGGGAAGATGCCGTTGTCGACAAAATCGACGAGGAATATGATCGGCTAATTGAACATCTTCACGTTAGCGCCATGAAAGCTGAGAGTTCAACGGTCATCAATAGACGTCTGTTTCAAGAAACTCTCGAGCTAATACGCCAGGGTGGAGTCGTACGAGCTACGGGCAACCCCGAACTAACGTCCGATCTTGCGAAACAGTGCAGACAGGCGATGAAAGACGATCTTAAAGAGAGAAGAGCAGCAGTAATGGTCGAAGCAGCAGAGGCTGGGAAAAGCATTCGCAAAGCTCGCCGAAGCTTCGCCAATTAGAAGAACAAGATGATTGCACTCCGACGCCCAGACGGAACAATAACATCGTCCAGAAAGGCAATGGAGAAAATCATCCACGATTACTACTCAGATCTCTTCGATAGCCACGTCCATCTCCCGTCTTATGAAATAAAAGAGGATGGATATGCTGTTCCACCGGTTCTCCCTTCCGAAATCCGACATGCCATTTCGTCGTTGAAAAATCGAACAGCACCAGGTCCGGACAGGATAAGATCAGAACATCTGAAGAACCTTTCGCCATTCCTCGTAGGCACACTGGCTAGGCTTTTCACACGTTACCTGTCTGAATGCAAGGTCCCTACTCAGTGGGAGGCCAGCAAGACCATGTTGTTGTTCAAGAAGGGCCACCTACGCAATGTAGGCAACTACCGCCCAGTCTGCTTGCTGTCTGTCGCAGAAGACTACCTCTCCAAGCTTCTCGAGCTGAGGAATAAGCTAGACAGCACACAACGGAATGCTCAAAATGACTCGCACACCGCCCCACCTGCGACAAATCTTCCACCCATTCCCATCCCCAACTTCATCGGGGATATATGGGAATGGGAAGCATTTTGGGGAGAATTCGAGCACTCTGTCCATTCAAGGCAAATGGACGACCGTCTCAAAATGAACTACCTACTAAACTCTCTTCATGGAAATGTTAGAGCTTTCATCAAGCATTACGAAATTTCACGAGAATTCTATCCCATGGTCATAGATCATCTAAAGGCCAAGTGCGGTAACAAGCAAGCCCTCATAAATCAACTACTGATCAGGCTACAGAGAGTACAAGCAAATAGCGAGCGACTAGAAGACCAAGAAATATTGTGCGAAACTCTCCACTCGATAGTCTGCCAACTACGTCATAAAGGAGAGCAAGTAGATAACATGTATCTCCAACAACAACTTCTTAAAAGTTCACAGAAAACATCCAACGACACGCTCTTCGAGAAAGACGGCATTGCCGAAGCAACGAAACACCCAAAACAGAAGAACTCTTCCAAGTAATCAACGACTACATAGCCCCAGAACTGGCAGTAGAAAGCCAACTAGAGAGGTATCCAGTTCTAAAAAACGACCTCAACAATGCGTCGATCAAAAGTTCACTAGTAACCACGAGTCATCCGCGAACACTTACGAAAAACCGCAATCATGTTTCTACTGTAATAAGGTAGGACACTCACCAATCGATTGTACTACGATAAAAATTCAACAGGAAAGAGTACAAGTGATAAAAGATCACAATCTTTGCTACAATTGCGGTTCCTCATACCACCGTTTACCCGAATGCAAAGGAGGCCCGTACCGAAATTGTAACAAGCACGAACACCATACTTCCATTTGTAGGTACCAGCACCTACCAAGTGAACCTAAACCACGGAGCGAGGAAAAAGGTCCAAAAGAAAGGCCAAATTCACACAACCCAACAAAAGGAATGAGAACGACTCCGCCCACGGTCAACACAGTAAGTTCCAATGAGACACAAAGCGATCATTCTATTGCTCTTCATACTATAAAGCAATATGAATCCTGAGCACAGATTTGGGCTGCACAAGTAATAGTGCTCAACCCAGACAGGACCAAGAAGGAGGTGGTAGAGGTGCTACTGGACACGGCAGCCGATCGATCATTTATTACTAACGATTTGGCCGAGACCTTGCAATTAAAAGATGCGTACTCAACGGAATTAGCAATTCACAAATTTGGAGACTCCAAAGCAGGTATGAAGAAATACGGAATCACCTCCATAATACTACAAGATACTCACGGAGCAGAACATGAAATAGCGGTGAATAGAACTGACACGATCACACAGCCATTGAAGCGCTGCAGTTAGGATAAGATCAGAACATCTGAAGAACCTTTCGCCATTCCTCGTAGGCACACTGGCTAGGCTTTTCACACGTTACCTGTCTGAATGCAAGGTCCCTACTCAGTGGGAGGCCAGCAAGACCATGTTGTTGTTCAAGAAGGGCCACCTACGCAATGTAGGCAACTACCGCCCAGTCTGCTTGCTGTCTGTCGTCTACAAACTTTTCACTCGAGTCATCCTAAACAGGATTGACAGAACACTGGACAAAGGACAGCAATGCGAGCAAGCAGGGTTTCGAAAAGAATTTAGTACGATGGACAGCATTCACACGTTAACAAGGCTCATTGAAGTATCAAGTCTCCTATAAGATAATCGAGTCCGAGAAAAACACTTGGGCATTCGATCCGCTGATAACGAATTTATGGGATCCAACAAAAAAGAGTTACAACAGCAAAATATGGCGATCTGGAAACAATTTCAAGAAACGATAGAAAAACGAGAAGACGGATACTACGTGCGCCTTCCGTGAAAGAACGATGCAACAACGTTATCAGAAAATAAAACCATGGCAGTGAAACGATTACAAGCAATAATCATAAAATTTAAACAGGATCCCAAGATGCTGCAAGAGTACCATGAAACAATTGCAAGTCAATTACATCAAAACATCATCGAAGAAGTTGACGAATCTAAACCATCGGACGGTTCAATCATACACTATCTTCCACATCACGCCGTGCTCACGCCGCACAAAGAAACAACGGAAATAAGAATTGCTTATGACGGATCGGTTCACGCAAAAGAGACTCCGTCACTAAGCGACGTACTTCACCAAGGACCCAATTTCCTGCCCCAAATATACGATATTCTGCTTCGATTCCGTTTTGGCGACATCGCATTAACTAGCGATGTCGAAAAAGCCTTCCTACAAATACGATTGCACGAACAAGATAGAGACGCCACAAGATTCCTTGGGTGCGCGACATCTCAAAACCCTTCGAACAACAGAATATGGTCACTTACAGATTCACACGCGTTACCTTTGGGTTGAACTGCTCACCCTTCCTTTTAGCAGGAACAATAAAGTATCACTTAAACTACTGTCTACATGACTCAAAATTGGTCGAAGATCTCGCGAACAACACATATGTCGACAACGTCATCCTCACGGCGACATCAGTACATGAGGCAATTAAGACATATAGAAAATCGAAACAAATATTCCGCGATTTGAGCATGAATCTCCGCGAATTTGTTACCAGCAGCCAACAACTCACGGAACTGATCCCTCAAGAGCAATTGTCAACGAACACTACCCAAAAAATTTTAGGAATAGAGTGGAATTCTCAGGAAGGCAAACTCTTTGTCTCATGTCACAACACATATGTCGACAACGTCATCCTCACGGCGACATCAGTACATGATGCAATTAAGACATATAGAAAATCGAAACAATTATTTCGCGATTTGCCACCCAAAATTTCTAGGAATAGAGTGGAATTCTCAGGAAGACAAACTCTTTGTCTCATGTCAATATCCCGAAAAACCGAAACTGACAAAACGAGCCATAGCCGAGCAAATAGCCTCCATTTACGATCCCATGGGATGGATCATCCCACTTACGCTGAGAGGAAAATTGTCCCTCCAACACCTATGAACTACGAGTACACATGGGATTCAGTAATTTCAAACGAACACCAACAACAATGGAGCAAAATAATAAAAGATACCAATGGATTTGAAGCTAATATCCCACGAGAAATCATCCAAATCGGCGTTCCAACTAAATTAGTTCTTTTCGCAGACGCAAGCAAACAGTGTATGGCCACTTGAAACAGTGAACAACAGCTACTTATGGGAAGGTCCAGGATACCTTGACGCAAGGATAACCCTACTATACCAAAACTCGAATTAAATGCCTTAACAATGGCAACGCGGTCAGCTGAATCTATCCACGGAGATATAATAATCTCATTCCGAGATTCCGAGATAGCTCTTAGCTGGGTAAGATCCCAAAAAACCACAAACTCTTATGGAACACTAATAAAAAACAGGATTAAGAAAATACGACAAATAGTGGAAAAACTACCCACACCAATCCAATTCGGTTACATAGACATAGTAGCCACAATCGCAGAGTGCGCAACTAGAGGACTCAACAAATACGAGCTAGAAAACCACATGTGGTGGAAAGGACCTAAATTCATGAGGCAAACATTAAGCCACCGCAACGCGAGTCTCTTCACTCTAACGCCCAACAACAGCGAACCGGAGAATTATACCACCATACTCACTCTCGGAGCCTTCGAAGGCGAGCTACTGGATTGGGTACAGCATAACCAACTTCTATCAGCGCAGCGAACCATGGCTTATGTAGTTAGGTACATAAGCAAAATATCAAAGCTACGATCAGAGTTGAGAGATCGAATTCGTCAGACCGTTCCAGAACTCAATGCAACATCATCAAAACCGTACCTTACAGCACCAGAGTATAAAACGGCACTTAATGTATTAGGCCGCAGTCATCAACAGATTCATCTTATATCCTTCCCAGAAAGAACTATCATGAAGTTAAAGATAACGATGGGATCATTCGTTGTAAAGGACGACTAGGACATACCAATATGCCAATCGAAACACGCCAACCTATGCTCATTATAAATAATACTAAAATGGCAGAAATTATCGTACACGACGCACACCTGCCATTCCACTGCAATACAAACCAAACAATGGCCAAAGTCAGACAACGATTTTGGATTGACAAATTGAGAAGCCTGACAAGAAAAATCATATGACGCTGCGTGCCCTGTCAAAAAATGAATAGCCTGCCATACAAATATCCAGCAATGGAGGATCTACCTGCTAGGCGGGTGGTACGATCACACCCATTCGAACATGTGGGAATAGATTACTTCGGTCCACTATCAGTTAAGCGCGACGATGACATAAGAAAAATCTACGGGATAATCATCACATGTGCAACCACAAGACTGCTTCACCTCGAACTGGTGCACAACATGTCAACAAATGCACTACTATTAGCGCTCCGAAGATTTTTTGCGAGAAGAGGAGTACCCTCCACTATCACTTCGGACAACGCGTCAAACTTCTCTCTAGGAGAGCAAATACTAAGAACTGCCATCCTCCCAATTATTGAAGACTCTACGCTTGCAAAGACCGTTGCAACAAAGGGAATTACAGGGAAGACAATAACGCCGTATGCTCCGTGGCAGGGGGCATTTTACGAACGTCTCATTAAATCCATGGTGGAATGCGCGGGGCATCCCTCAGGGATTAATCAACGCCGAGAGCTTTCCCCTTTTTTACAAATATGTATATGAGGACAGAAAATGGTTTCCATATATATAATGAAAGACAGACTCTTCAGCAGCGACTGGAATTGTTCCACTGTCCATTAGTTCAGTGATGACCTTCTCTTTCTTGATTTCATCTAGGGAGATCATACCGTATTTTAGACGGAATGTACACACACGTAATCGGAATAAGTCTCACACTGTGTCGTACTGCACCGTTGGTTTTGGATCCATTATCTTTTTGTTTGCGTTTTGGCATGTTAAAATATGCTCAGGTGTATCCTCCAGAAATGCCGAAGTCGCCGTGCTAGAACGTTCCTGGATCATCACCAGAGGTAGCCGCCACTGTCTGCGGACTAAAAGGAACGGACTTCTGTTCTACAACAAGTTTCTCCAAGGGCGGCAGTTATTCCTAAATGCAGTTGACGAATTGCCCGAGGAGAATGTAACAAGGTCATTAAGTCTCTACTAAAGTATTCAACTACTAGAACTGTAATGTGATTGAGAGTGAAGCCGGTGTCAATATTGTAGTTGGTGCTGTGGCAAATCCAAAAACACTCCTTTTCTAGCGCTTGTATCATCCTACCTAAGAGGTCTTTAGTGGGCATTCTTATCAGTAAGGGATTCCGTTAAATACAACAACGTTTATGATGTTAAATATAACCACAATGATGCTGATATAATAGCAGAACCTCGGACCCTGGAGTCTGCCGTGAGGATTGGATCCGCTATTGCCCTTTCTGGGGACTAAGGTGTTCACCTCACGGATCTTTCTCATATAAGGGATCTCGAGCCGGTTAGTCGCGAGGCTACGTGGCGCGTCCCCAGGTGGCGGATAGAGGGTTAATCGCGGACCAAAAGCGACCTTTGCTTCTCTGAGACACAGGTGGAACCAGGGGATGGACACCCTGTTTCTGCGGCGCCGATTTGGCACATACTTTCTGTATTTGCTAGGCGTATGCAAGCATGCGTATGTGCGTACGTTCTCGCTTTGTGCTGATTGTATTCTACGAGTCAAAAGCCTGCAATCAAGTGAGGGGAAGTAAATGGGAACAGGTTGAGCGGCTGTTTGAGTTTTATGCGTCAGAAACCTGGTCGCTACGTAAGCATGATGATTGATCACTCAGCGTTATCGAACGTGCAGTCGAAAGGACGATGCTAGGAGTATATCGTTTCACACAAGCAAGGAATGGGATCCGAAACTCCGACCTACGTCAACGATCGAAATTCAAAGATGCCGTTCTATACGCCAAACAGTCGAAAATAAGGTGGGCCAAACACTTAATGCGTATGAATGATAACCGATGGATAAGAGCTGTTAGTGACTGGATTCCGCGGATTGTCAAACGTACTGCAGGAAGACCACCGACTCGATGGTCAAAGTTCTTCACGAAAAGCCTGGAAGAAAGATAAGATGCTCGACGAGTCCCTAAAGCGAGCAGAACCCACTGAGCTACTCTTGCACGCGACAGGGAAAATGGAGGATTTCCTGGCGCCCGCTCGAGTCACTCGACGATCAACGGGACTACAGGTGATACAGGTGAAGGTGTTCACCAATGCACCATCCTTTCGCCATTCTCTCAGCCGTGTTTTATAGGTCGCGTCAGCAATTCCCCGTCAACCAGATAAAGGCGGCTCATAGAAAGGCCAAGCGAAGGATCTACATGGAGTGGCAGTGATCACTTTATCTCTCGAAAGGGTAGTAGCGGCTGCCATCCCCACCGTAGACACTTGCGATCCGGAGTTTGCAAATATCTAGATATCATTGTGGTTATACTTCACATCATACCCTGCCATAAAAAGGATAGGTAGTAAATAAAAAGTAATTACAGTAAGGTTTATTTTCTTCGACACAAGTGTTCGTTTACGATTTAAATGGGCTTTTAGCAATCAACACCATACGTATGGTTTAAAAAAGAATGAAAGAACTTCTTAGATCTATCTTTTCATAAATTCACAATGTTAAGTGGTACAATGTAATTTTACAACTAGTCCGTAGTGTTATCTAGTTACAATTACATGGAATACGAGTTTTTTTTTTTTAGCAATATTGGCATGTTTTTCCGCACTGTACTCTCATGAGATCGACATAGTTTGGATTGCGACAAAGGCTGGCACGAGCCGGACAGTCGGAGATACCGGTGGCAGGGTTAATCATATCTTGGCAAACTGAAACGAAAAGGAAAATCTTACGATAGCCAATGGAACTAGTGAGTATTTAATACGAACTCCTTCAATTTAATTTGTTTCAATAACGGAAACTTTTATGTAATTCTTGATAGTACCAAGCAACAAATGTTCAAAAAAACATCGGCAGTCGTCTCGAAGGTAAATCTTTTAAAAGTTAAGAAAGAATTTCAATTAACATCTGTATGATTATGTAATAATTAAAAATAACCTAGAGAAGAATTATTTTTTTATTATTATTAGTTTTCAAGAATTATTTTTTTGTTGAAAGAAAAAAAAATAAGGAATTGGTGACAAATACTGCCCGAGCGAAATTTGACCCGTTTCGATCAAGAAACTGAGCTAAATTTGTAGTGAAAATTGGTAAAAACTGATAACGACTGGGGCAAAAATTTTTCCATGACATATTTCTTGACTACGGAGAATCTTACCATAAGTGATGTTTAAACCATAACCCGTGAGCCTCAATGGTTTTCAGACTAATTATCAATTTATTCCTTTTTTCAAACATAGACTAAGAATTTCGGCATTATGCCAACATCAATTGACAGCTGAACAATCCAGCTGTTACAATTGGGCAGAATATTTTATCGCTTAAACATATACTTGTGTTTAGCTTTTTTAAACAAATTGCTTTAAGAAGGAAAGAAAATTGATAATCACCTTAGAAAACGTTGAATATAAACTGCTATGGATCAAACGACTTCAAGCTAGCTCACCTGCAGGTGTGGTAGCCGTGGAGTTTGTAATGCCGCATCTTCCGCAAGTTTTTGGACACTGCCTTGTCATTACAGCATCGTATACGGGATTTCTGCATAATGCGGACACCCTCGGGCAGTCGGATACTCCGGTGCGAGGATTTACGCGATCGACGCATGCTGAAGTTCAACTCACTTTTAAGCAGCTTAATTTAACATTCGGATGTAAACCGAACCTCGGACTTTCCCTGTTAAATACTACATAGGCAATGAGAGCGGTTTGCAAAGAAGAAATAGAAAGAAGAAAATTAAGTAAAATGTTATCTCCTATCGAAAACGACCCAACTTCTCGACTGGTTCCTTCCTAGAAATCATTGTGCGAAAGCAATTGCACAAATCATGTAGTACGACAGAAAACATCCGACAAGTTCTGAACACCTAAATTCGACCACGCTCTGTAGCATTTCTCTGAACAACAAGCAAGAAGAAAGGTTTGATCAGTTGAGGAATTGTTTGCGGAAGGGAAATTGTTTTACTCAGTAATTGCAGCGTCACTTGTCGAAAAGGCTTGTTAAGCAAGCCAATACCTTTCATATCATTTTCATCATACATGAACCGCCTTCACATATACTGTGCGGATTCTAGCACTTCTAACACTCGGTTTGTTTTCTCGCGATCCATCACTTACAAAGTTCTTCCAACTTTTCACGTGTCCGTTCAACTGCGATTGAGGACTGTCGCCTTCCTTATGAATGCCATTGAATGGTGGTCAAGTCAATTCATCCTGGAGTCCTTGGACAACCTGGCTAGAGACGAAAAAGTAAGGACCACTCAAGGATGATGTAAAAGCCGAAATCAAATCCGCTGTCTTCTAAAATATAACCGGTACTTTCAATATCTAATATCTTAAATACGAAGCTGTGATTTTCGAAATCTATCATATTTAAAGGAACCAGGAAAATATACATCGTTAGCAAAACACAGATGAGCCGATCACATAATGAGAAGTACAAACGATGGACAGATGGACAAAGAGAACTCTGGAGAGTGGACTCCACGAGAATGCAAGCGCCACTTAGGACGGCCACCTACGTGGTGGGTAGGCTGGTGCGTAACCAAAATGAAACAGCTGTAATTGTTGCGACAGTTATTTTACAGATCACGGTGTGCAACTCGCACGCGCCACCATGCTCGGATAGAACCACGGATGACGACCTCGAGGGAAAGAAACGAATGGCAAGTCTGTAGAGCCCTGCAGAGCTCGTGAAAACGAACCATCCAAATACCCATGTAAATAAATTATACATGACCATTTTAATTGGAGCAGCATAAAAATTTCGATTTTCATGACCAGTGAGAAAACACGCGTTTCAGTGTCAGCAGGTAGGTTATTCCAGAGAATGCATGATTCGTAGTAGAACATCTTTTGCTTACACTAACCAGATTCTAAAATGAAACTGACATATAGCTTGAAGGGTTGTATGAATATCAAGATCGACTCCGTCATTAGGCACGACTGGGAGGGCGAGTAGGAATCGAATGACGAACAATGTCATAACCACCACTTCTTTTTCCGTTGGCCGCTTCTTGTTGAGAGGAAAGTAGAGGCGAATTTAGCATAAACATTCTTTTATTGATGAATTTCTCAAAATCATGGCAATTTTGCATGAAAAACTCCGGACCGCATGTGCCTGCGATGTAGAACGAACAGAATTATTATTGGAATTCATTTATAAAATAGGTGCCCTATTTTTTTAGTATAGAACCAAACTCCACCACCGTTAATGTACCAATCACTGTTTTGTCACCTGTTCTAGAAGTGCAGGTGAGTCAATGCCTTAAATTGTCTAATGAGCATTCAGAGAATATAAAACTAACCACGAGGAAAGAGAAGAAAAAGGATTCTACTTAATTTTTCAACGTTCACGTGTATCTTTTCAAAAAAAAAAGCCGTCTACATTGTGAGGCCTTACTGCACGGTGCATAGTCCATTACCTCAATTCGCTTGTTCCTTTCTTTGTCAGGGAAAGAAAAGAAGAAGGATTAGCATAACTTGTTCGAGCGAATACAAATGTCCTGTGTAAGAAATCCACGGCTGCTCAAATGAGGAGCAAAAGAAAATGAATGTCTCAGAAAACTACTCCAGTTCCTGTAGAATACTTCACAATGTGCTCTCTACCTCAACGAACTACGCATTGATATCATGAGAGTGGGTGTAAAGGTTCCTATCATTTAGAAGACATTTACAAACAGCATTTAACTACAGACTTTTGGAAATACTGCAAATGATCAAATAAGTTGCTTGTTAATATTACACCTCGAAGTTTTAAGTAATGCAAAAACGTCCTAGGCGTCACATTTTGGTACACGAAATCCTCCAAACATTGCCTTTTGAAAAGAAGAATAATTTAAAAATCAATAAAATTCTATAGGAGAATGGTTTGGTAGAGACCTACCGATGGTACTACTGCGTCGTGTAGTCACTCTAGGAACGATAGTACTAGTGCCGATGGAAATCTGAAATAGAAAATTTACTTATCAGGCAGAGCCATGTCTATTCGGAGTTGCACTTAAAGTAGAACATCTAAAACACTTTGCTTGGACAATAATGCATATGCATAATCATTAAGAAAGAGAAAAGAAAACCAAATCTAAGCATCCCTCCCAAGTATGGCGTGATACTCGAATTCTCTTCACAGCGACATAATCACCTTTCGCTTTTCTGATGTAAACAACTTCAAAACGAAAAAAAAAAACGGGGACAAAGCTGACTCTCTTGTTTATTCATGAAGTCGCAGAATTTTTGAAAAAACCAACGAATTCTCTGAACATGACAGAAGTAGTATCTCATTCTCGTTAACTGGTCTTGCAACTATTTTATTTATTTCAACGGATTTAAATAAAAGAAAAACAGATGAAAATTACACACCTGACTTTGCTCACAACATATGACACCTGCCGTTGTGTTAATGCAAATTTGAGTGGCAGCTGGACAAGCTCCGTTGAGACAAGCTGCAAACAAACGATATTAGGCAGTATTAAACAAGGATGTGAAAAGTATTCCAATGAAAGAAAAAAGAAAAACTGTATGCTTACGGCCACTACCGCCATTTAGGCAAACTTGAAGTTGTGCGTCTACTCCAAGGAAAGGAGTAAATGTGAGAAATACAAATATAAGCGTATTCATTCCAGTGAATGAAGTAAGCCAAAGAAAAAATTATGTCTTTAGTGAAGCCGTGATATCGTGAGCCTATTTAACGTCTACGGAACAATCAAGTTCGAACAGCTGTATTCATTTCGTAATAAAGAGATCATTGTCGGTTTGTCTGATGAGTCCTGAGACAACGGCCATTGTACACCATCCGACAACACGAAGCACACACTTTAGTGCATATATACGATTTGAGATTACGGCGTGTTTTTGCTGTATCGTACGGTATGCATTGCCGGAAAAGTACCAAAATCAATAAATTATTAAAAAAATAGGAATTGGTTATTTGTTGAAAATAATTAATGTCCACGCGAAACATTACAAGAATCACTAGCTACCTTGTGAAAACTATGAGGTGCCATTGTTTTCTGAATTTGGCATGGCCCAGTTCACCTCATCTGTACTCCTAATAGATCGGTTCGTCACATCGGTCACATTTGTCAGTCACAGGATATGTAAACACCAGGTTAGGCCACTGTGCTGAAACAATCCTCTTCACAAGGCACCAAGGCTGTAGGTGATGGAAATTTCAGGAAGTCCTGCTGCGGTTATTTTGGGGCTCGAAGAAAAAATCAAAGTCGTTCAGTTATCACCATAAAGAAAGTAAGAGAAGAACAGTGTCAAAAAAACCCGATCCCAATCATCTCCTCAGATTTCGGTTGAAACGCGATGAATCCCATGGAGAAACTGGTGGACAATATGTGGAGATGAGCCGTCTGGGTACAACTAAAGGATTAAATTATAATTTTTACTAACATAAGAATCTCTTTATATAGGTTCTACTGAGTTGCTACCAAAGCCGTTGTCTTCCCGGGTGAGTTAGAAGTTGTAGTCTCACCTTCTGTGAAGGTTGTTACAGAAGATCTAGTCACGGAATGAATGATCGAACAAATTTACAACACTCCAAATACTTTTTTTGGTGCTCTCCTCAATGACTAGTGATAAACGTTCAATGTTTTACTAAAAAGTGGCTACATTAAGGATTAGTCATTTGCACAGAGCTCACACGCTTGCTTCGCAAATGGCTGGAAATCGCTCTGTTCTTATTGTTTGCACGAGAACATCTGCACATTGTGAAAAACGAATCCCTTGGAAACAGTTCGTAATGTCTTTGTATGTTGATATGTGTACACTTATAAAAACACTGCCTGATAAAGAGTGACGATCTTCATAGTAACTTCTTCAACTCCAGGAGATAGATAAGAATAATAATGGGGCTCAAAGGACGCATGTAACGCAACCACATTTGCCTGGGATGATAGCAGAACTAACTCGATACATTGTTAGGCCACAGCGAGTCACTTTATGGTTCAGATATGTATTCAATCATTTATAACCATTCTTGATGAAGTCGAATGCATGAAGCACCTTCAGATATTCATCAATGCTTGGATCTTCATACTTCGTCTTTTAATCTGTTTAATACAATTATTCAACTCACTAAAAAGCTACCAATTTTCATCATAACTCCGGAATCGACCCTTCTGTCTGCGTTAATACTGGGCGCCTCCATTCTTCACTTCACCGTCTATAGCGGATATGGGAATATGTCACCTACATTCGGGATTAACGGACTTAAAATTTGTGATCTTGTCTAGACACTTAGTCATCAGTGACTCACGATAAGTATAATGCTCAAAGTCTCCTGGAGGGAAGGATCACTTTATCGAAAAAAATGTGGTGCCAGTATTAAAGATATGGGAGTTGCCGTACTAACCTCTGCTCGATTTACACTTTATATGTTGCCCTAACAAATAGTTTTAAACAGCAAAATTGACCAGGTAACAAATAGATTACACAATAAACACCAAATTGAAGAATTTTCATCACTTGGTGTTGTTGCTGACATTCACAGTGAACCAACATGCGCATGCATTTCCTGTAGTGGAGAAAGCTAGGCTGCTTGAGAAATAAAGTCGGATTTTTGATTTCGTTTCAGTCGATTCTTATAATATATTATTGCAAAGCACATTTTATGAATCGTAATTTCGCATAATTGAGTTATAAAACAATCTGCAATTTTGGGAAACTCTCAAGCTCTCTTGGAAACTCTTGGGATCTCAGATGTCTGCACACCATTTTCGACAAACCTACTTCAGTGGAGTTGAACTCTCTATGCACAAAAGCATTAATCAGGTATGGGCTAGGGAAATGTAAACGAACGTATAGTCCATTGTCAGCCCGTAACATTTCGCCCTAGTGAGTTTGAAGTTAAGATTGAGAAACGTCGCGGATGTCCTTCTACTTTTTACGAAGATGGAGGAAAACAAGTGCATAACTATTCAAGAACTGCAAGAGAGTATCTAACGATAATTGGAAAGCAGGAGAAACTCGGTAAAATGGATGCAGCACCAACTGAATGCCGATCAAAGAAATCGCCTTGTTGAGGTAATGACTCTCGCCTAGCGATGCTACTTCTTCAAACTTGTTGAAAAAATTGTCTGTGATAAATGCTTCCGAAACCTGAGATATTCGCAAAACCTGGATGCCATGCTAGAACAAACCAGCGATTATTACTACTATTTCTGGGGTCCTACATGTTACCTATTACATCGCCGAGGCACTCCTTCCGCCTTTCTCTCAGCAAGTCTTTTACCCTAACGGTGCAACCTGCAATCACCTCATATGTCAGACGATAGTTAAGCATCATGTCCAAAAATTGTAGCAGTGAAAGCCTACTCAGGTTATTGTCTGCCCTTCAGTGGCTTCGGCACTGTCTAATTTCAACCACAAGAATACTAAGGTATGAGCAAAACTCTTAACCTCAGGCGGGCTTCGAATTTACCACATGACACTCCAAGTCTCGGTTGGTTCAATGCCAATTTGTGCTTCCCAGATCATACCTGTTGAAAAGCAAAGGTTTCCGTCGGGTAGTACATGGTACGTTAGCTCCAGGAAGTGGTAAGTAATGACATGAATCCTAACTCAAGCTCCGAGATTTGCTCACGTGTCAGCATCATTGCGTTTTATTTCATGTCGTACCCCGTCGTGAAAAGAGTATAGGCAGTTAATAAAAGTTTAAAAAAACTGCATAATTTCTGTCTAAAAACTGTCCACTATAAATGCTTCGTTTTCTTTCTCACCAATCGCGAGGTTGTTAAACAATGCTGAGAAAGAAAACGACGCATTTATAATCCAATGCCGAGGTTAATCGAAAGTCGATCTTGGGAACTGTATACTATTCTACATAATATCCAGCCGTGAAAATGTGAAAATTGTAGTAGGCAGTAAGTAAAAAAATAAACATTGCGATTTCGACCTCAGCTTAAATGCCGATTTAGACTCCCCAGACTAATGCTACTGACGGGTGATTGCTGATGGCACTGGTAGTCAGAAAAACTGGCTGAGAGAAAGGCAAAACGAAGAACGCGCATGGTGTGGTGGTGAACGAGTTAGCCCTCGGAAACGGCAATAGCGTGTCCGGTCTCCACCGCAGACACTTGCCGAGGAGAGTTTCGCAAATATCTCATCATCATTGTGATTGGCAGACACTTGCCGAGCAGAGTTTTAAATATCTTATCACCATTGTGATTGTTTACTTTCGATGTGTTTCTTCTTTTAAACAAAAACATAGGAATTGAACTTTATTTTCATACTTAACGACAACAATTTTCGCTAGAAATTAGAACCTGTTCTTCCATTCCGTAGTGCAAACAATCAACCTTTAGACGTTCTCGAATTTTTATTCAATAGTGGAAGAGCTAAAGGTAAAGGAAGACAATTCTCTATATGTAAAGATGAAGATGTTAACGCTGTAAAATAATTGCAAGAGTTTAAAAACATGGAAGTCACAGATGTAAAAAGAAGAAGTTAGCTAATTATTATTAGCACTAATTATTAGCAAAAACTTGCCGTAGAGAAATAATTCACAGCATTAGGAGAAAAAGCGACAAAATGATCCTCATATGGAGCTCGTATGAGAGGCTTTTCTATTCAATCTTTTCTCTCTCATTAGAAGCAAGTAAACATACGCCAATAAACACCAGGCTCAAACCGAAGCACCACAACATGGAGTGAGATTCAGAGAAGGACATGTACCCAAGAATTCCCTAGAACGAAGGTTTTCTTTCGGAAAATTGATCTGCGCTGCAATAAATAACATCATTGCTCGTTGCCATTTATTATTTTCATTCACAATAAACGTAAAACTGAAACTGAATATTGCATCTTTTTCTTCCGCTTGCCTATCATTTAATTCTGCATAGTGGAAACTATGAAAACTCAGCCAGCTTGTATTCATGAGTGGTACTGGCAACCCTCATTCGATTCCATCCCGACCATCGCCCACGGAAGTGGTTTGTTTCATATGTGGGGACGCTTAAGAGTGTCATTGTAATTGAAACTACTCCATTTCATGAAAAGACGGGGCAGATAAAAAAATAAGTATAGTTCTGAGTGACAACTGGATATAAGCACACATCGATTGCAAGCAACTTATTCCGATGTCTTATTTCCAATTCGGTGATTTTGACAAATTTTAACTTTCATTCATCTTACTTACTGTGCTCTTGATGAGCGAGACATAAATTTTAGTGTTTCAACCAGTCTTCCTCACATACTATACGAAGAATTTTGAAAACACTGACAAAATTTGGTTCTGGAGGCGGGTGGAACAGCAATAGTGACACCGTTTATCGAGAGCGCCTCTCCGGTTCGACCCCTCGCTGGGCTCACCAAGCTTTTATAATTTCGGTATTGGGAAATTGGTCCCACTCTTACCTGGAAGAAGCTGACTCCTTGCAATCTAAGTAGGAGGCCTACACGCGAAAAGTTCGAAGATTTTCGTGGATGGGAATGTAAGCAAACGAAAAAAATGCAACAAGTACCATGACTGCCAGATGTGAAAATGGGTGATGTTAAGTAACATGGAATAGAACTAAGTAATAATTTTGGTTTTACTTAGTATTCTATATTAAGCTGTTGTAGCGCAACCTCTTCGTACACATTTGAGTGAGCTATTTAAGAAGTTATTTAGGTGAAAAAGGAGTGAAACAGGGCGATATATCGCCAAAGTAATACATCAGTGCAATGCACTGCATTATGAGACTGGTCGATTAAAAGCAAAAAACGCATAAGCATTTTTAAAAACTCCTATCAGGTTTTCATCTTCTTGATGAAACCTTCGACTAATTTAAACCCATAGTGAAACCGATCCAACAACAGAGCATTAAAAAGAAAAAAAAGGATATGGATTCGGATATAGGGCTAACTTGCAAGCGGAGAAAATTTTTGCAACATGACCCGTCTTTTACATATACCGACCGTATTCCAACACTTCTCATATTCGATTCCTTTCCTCCCATCCATCAACCGCTAATGTCTTCCAATATCTTACGCGTGACTTCCGTTACTGCTTGAGGATTTTCCTTCATAATGAATGTCGCTGAATGTTAGTGGAGTCGGCTCTCCCTGGATACCTCAGTTGCGCAGGCTAGAGTGTTCCAACTTGAATTGTAGAAAGTTAAACTTTTCCCAAACAAATCCGGTACCAATTTCTCGACCGTGGAGGGATGAAAGGCTTAGTGGGCCCACAGCAATATCAAACCAGCAATATGCTCGCGATGATCGACATCCCTATCACTGTGCTATCTTTTGCATAACGAGAAGATATTAGATGCTACTCGCTGATCACGCCGATGTAGCTCTCGTAGACGATACCGTGCAGAAAGCAGAGTTCTGAGGAGTAGAGTTACCCGGGAATGAAGCGAATGAATATTGTGTTCAGGATCACACCACTCAAAAAAAAAAACAGGAAATTCTCTTGTCAAGGAACACGATGCTGATTTAGCACAAAAGAGAACTCGTTAAACAATAAAATGGTTAAATGGTTGAACACTACAAGTCTTTCCACAACGGTGCAATTATGGACCAAACAGGGAAATCCACGCTACACTCGATAGGGTCATACAAAGCCCGGAGTGGTAACTATAGGCGTGGAACCAAATGGAAGTATCGTCATCGTCTCCTTCTGATTGCGTTGTTCTTCATGCATGGCCAAAGCGGAGCCAGTGCACACCTATTTCGACATAGTGCGCGAAACTATCGAAATTCTTTTTACGCTAAGGAAAACGAGATCCGTAGAAAACGGATTTTATCACGATACCTCATTCCCGAACAATAGAATGAATATCAGTAATCGCGAGGTTACACAACCAAGTAACAAAAACATCCTGGTTCACTCCCTTTCTTGTCACCCTTCGCACACAAAGAGGGCGCTTGTGAGAAACATGTTTCAAACAGCCACCTCTGTGTGCACAAGTACGGAACTAAGGGAGCAATCGCGCAACTTGGCTCGGTAAACAGCCATCTCCAATGGCTACGAAGTAGTTGCCGCAGGAGATAAGTTCAGAAGGAGAGCGACACGCCCAAACGAAACACTTGGCCAAAAGAAGGTGCCGTTTATGTTGCCCTTTATTAGCGATGAAGTAAGCATAGCTATAAAACGATGCCTAAAAAGGGCAGGTCTGGAGGAATCGGTAGCGATAATTGAAATACCACCGAATACTCCTCGTCGCCAGTTAGTTCGTAACCGCTTGTATGACCGTCTATGTGAAACACAAAATTGCGTAATTTGCCCTTATGGCAGAGACGGTGACTGCATGAGTTTAGGTGCGATATACCTAATCTCTTGTGGTACTTGCGGAGACGAATATACTGGCGAAACGGGCAGACCTTTATGTATCCGCATAAAGGAACACCTAGATGGCAAACGAAAAGCAAGACAAGGAGCGCCACTAGGGACGCATAGGGTACAAATGCAAAGCGGAGACGATTTTGATATAAAAGTCGCTATCCTCGCGTGGGATACCAAAACACCAACGCGCAAACTCCTCGAGGCTTTTTGGATAAATGCCAAAAATCCTACAATGAATAGCAGGGAGGAATGCCCCGAGATCACGCGGGATCTCGCCTCTTTCCTTCGTATCGATCGTTGATTGGGAGTGCTGCAGTCGTCAGCAATACGCGACTCTGAGCGGCTGTTCTTCCTCGGTGGAAGACAGATGAAAAAAGCGGTGGGTTTTTCGAGAAGCCGTAGATCTTGTAATTATCGCTCAGATTTTCATCTTTCTGTTTGTGCTGTTGAAGTGTTTGACCTAGTAAGTTGCGTATTGGTGTACCCTTCCAGGCTCTGAAGAAGGCGATTCTGCCGAAACGTCAGCTACGATTGTGTTGAATGTGTGCTATTGTATGGAAGTAAACGTATGCTGTTTAACAACCTCGCGATTGCTAAGAGAGAAAACGACGAATCGCGAGGTTGTTATAGAGCATACATTTACTTCCATAGAAAAACACAATATTATATTTTATGACAGTAATATGACAGTAGCTGACATTTCGGCACTATCGCCTTCTTCAGAAGGTGGAAGGTATACTGACGTACAATTTACTAGGCCATACGCTTCAATAACACTTACAAAAAAAACTTTATGGCAACTGCATGATTAATAACTTCTCGAAAAACACCGCTTTTTTTCTTGTGGTGACTTTCAGTGCGGAAGACTAGAACAGCTGATTATAGCCGCATATGGTTCATGACTGCGCCACCCCACATCAGAAATTGATGCGAAAATACGGTACCTGGTCGCGTGTGAACTCTGGACATTCATCCTTGCAACATTCATTGCAGGGTTTTTGGCATTTATCCAAAAAGCCTCAAGAAGTTTTCACGCTAGTGTTTTAGTCTCCTGTGCAAGGAGTCTCCGCTATGCTTTTGTATCCTATGCGTCCCCATCCACAATGGCGTTTAGAAAGAACTCCGAAAACGCCAAAACGAAACACTTTGCCAAAGGAAAGCTCGTTCATGTTGCCCTTTATTAGCGATGAAGTAAGCGTTGCTATAAAACGATGCTTAAGGATGACAGGTCTAAAGGATTCGGTAGCGATAGTTGAAATACCACCGGATACACTACGTCGTCAGTTACTTCGTAACCGCTTGGATGACAGTCTATGTGAAACAGAAAAATTACGTAATTTGCCCTTACGTCAGGGACGGCGATTGCATGAGTTCAGTTACGATATACCTGATCTATTGTAATGATTGCGGAGATGAATATATTGGCGAAACGGGCAGACCTTTGTGTATCCGTATAAAAGAACACCTAGATGGCAAACGAAAAGCAAGACAAAGTACCTCACTAGGCACGCACAGGATACAGAAGTATAGCGGAAACGATTTTGAATTAGAAGTCAATATCTTTGCACAGGGGACTAAAACACCAACGCGAAAACTTCTTGAGGCTTTTTGGATAAATGCCGAAAACCCTACAATGAATAGCAGGGAGGAATGCCCAGAGGCAACACGCGACCCGGCCCCGTATCTTCGGACCAATTTCTGATGTGGGATGGTGCAGTCATCAACCATATACGACTATAATCAGCTATTCTAACCTTCCTCATTGGAAGTCATGTAAAAAAGCGGTGTTTTTCGAGAAGCTATTGACCATGTAATTGCCATAGAGTTTTTCGTCTTTTTGTAAGTGTTGTTGAAGCATTTGGCCTAGTAAATTGTATATCAGTATACTCTTCCAGGATCTGAAGAAGGCGATACTGCCGAAACATCAGCTACTGTTGTTTCGTATTGCGTTTTTCTATGGAAGTTAATGCACGCTGTATAACAACTTCGCGATTGCTAAACAACAACGCCGAGGTTAACAGAAAGCTGAACCTAGAGACTGTTACAAGAATGAATATCTCCGAATCTTCCAGTTATAACTAGGTAAGTAACATGATGCATTACATTAGCTCGAGAAAAGGATATCAGCTTACAAGGGGCTATCATATATGATGTGGTGACCAGCACAGAGAATACGAAAACGTTTTTCGACTCTACGATTTCTCCTAGCTTATCGTATACCTGAAGAATCCAAAAAAAGGTATATTAGTAGCCTACGAACGTTGCAAAATGGAAAATACGCGCGTTGCGTTCTACGTCGATGGACAATGATCGGAAAAATCTACGCGGGCTAGACTTATGATGGGTTTAATTGAACACCGCTGGGTGGAACTATTTATTGACTTCATTCAACAAAATGGACCGCATACGAGGAAATCTACAGAACTAATGGTCGACTTCTTCACAAGGTTTACCGGAGAAAAACATGTCACTTGCATCCCTGAAGCGAACAGAACTCACTGAACAATTCCTGGGCGCACCAACAAAAATCTAAGACTTCTATAGCGTCCGCGTTAGGGAACACGCGACAGTGATCTCGTAGAACAACAGCAAATAAGTTCAAAAGCGACCAGAATAATTCTGAAACACACATCTTCCACAGCTAATTGCCACGGTTTTGAATAGTTTTGGAGGTCCGTAAATCATTCTTTAACCGTTGCAGTTCTCAGAAAATACTTCCGCACCAACACCAAGTACGTTGTGGAAAAATGCTCAAATTAAGTAAATGAATGGAAGCCAAAGCACGCGTAGCATTGATATAACATAAGGTATTTATATAACTATATAACTATGAAGTCATGACAACCAAGCTTCAATGGACACTTAAAGCGTTGTCTCGTTCCACCAAGGCCACTGGGCCCGCAAAATGGGCTCGCACGATAGTTATGAGCTCAAACAAAGTGATGTTCTCAACACAGATGTTTTCTAGTTCAGAACAAGACAGTGCTCTAGCAATAATTATGGGTTGAACTGATCAACATTAAGAAAACGAGTTCCAGTGATAAAATCTGCGTCATTCTACATCCTCTGGATGTAGAAAAAACCTACCCATTTTAATGAAGGTTGTCTATTGCGTAATGGTATTTTATAGGCCTGCAGATATCTTAAATCTGTCACTTTCAATAGTTCACTGCCTTGACGTAGAAGCAGGTTCCCATAAATGTGACGGGTACCATGGGGCTTTCCCTAGCAAGGTCGCTCATGATGAGGAGTTTGGCATCGCTAGTCCGAAACCTATCTAAAAGTGAATTTATGGCAAGGAGTGTCTTCAATCTGGAAGAGTTCTAGTTGCAAAAAGGAAAACTCCGTTAAGGACCTGCGACGACTGTTTTGAGTTTATGGAAAGAAAAGTTGCTCAAAACTGTTTTTTCATTAATAAGCTAACGTGAGATTTAACATGAGGTGGATAAAAAAGAAAACTTTATTAGGGTAACATTTAAGCGTTCTCTCCTTCTTCACGGCTCGAAAGTGTGCTTGGTCCTACTCAGTTTGTGAAAACGGGCTATTACAGTAATCAAAAGTTTAAATAGTAGTCAAACTCTAGCAGGAAAAATTCAATCTAACCGTGAGTGTAAAGTTTGTGCCAGTGTTTACGGCAAGACATTGAATCGTAGAATTCGCCAGTGACAAGGATTTTGTGTATGACCACCACATGAGCACGTTACTCAACACGAAAACGAAGATCGAAAGAAGGAACACCTGAAATTTTGCAAGATAGTACTAGAGGAAGTTTATCCAGAAATGAGACCTTTAGAGATCACTACGGTGTTGAGATTTCAACAGTTGTTTCCTTAAGGAAGGAAAATCTCCGTCTACATCTCTCTTTTTCAAATTTTTGTTTTATTTACAAAGTAGGGCCCAACTTATCAAACAGAATACGCTAGTCTGCTTAAATTCAGAACCCCATTCCTATAACAATTTGTTTTATCTCACTTTGCATTTCTATGATGTAGTCATATCGATAATTTGGTCTTTTGACTTAATCCAGAAGAATCTGGATGAAAACATAACTATACAAGATGCTATTCACTCAGTTAAGCATGACAATTTGAATTTGTTTTATCTCACTTTGCATTTCTATGATGTAGTCATATCGATAATTTGGTCTTTTGACTTAATCCAGAAACCATACAAGATGCTATTCACTCAGTTAAGCATGACAATTTAAGGAAACTGTGACATCATTCATGTGGTTACTTTGAGGAAACCAATCCACTGCTTAATTTAGCTGAAAGCACTAAATGATGGACACTTCGTTGAAGCCAGATTCTTTAGCTTTTAAAGATAACTGTACTATAGATAGAAAACTTGCTAAGAGATATGCGAATCGAAGGACCTGCATGGTGTGGTGGTGAACGCGTTAGCCCCCGGAAAGGACAATAACGCGTTCATTCCCCACCGTAGGCACCTGCGGTCCGGAGTTTTGCAAATATCTCAAAAAAGCTAGCACTATACTATAGATTAAAGATTGTTGATGTAGATGATAGTAACACAGGAAACTACGAACTTCCACATTACTTTGACTGAGATATGAAGTAATCCATGATTTTTCTTTTATACAAAACGCTACCTGGTATTGTGAATTGAAGGCGAGCTCGCCAAAAGCGAATTTCGAAGAAATCGCGCCGATTGCACCGGCGACACCTGCAGTCACAGCGTAGGTAGCAAACGCTGTACCGGACATTCCACCTGGAGATTTACGTATATGTGAAAAGACAATTAGTGGAAAATTGTGAGGGTACACGTTGATATGAATACCCGGGAATGTACGAAGGAATTAAAACAAATAGGAAGCATTTCGTGCAAAAATACACTCAGCAACTTTTATATGCACGGAGTGCTCATCTAGTTGTCCTGTGACATTCGCACCACCTTTTCTTGTCATCGGGATTTTCAACTCATTCACTTCATTTCGAATGCGGAGACCATTCCGGAAAACTCTGGGTGTGACGCACTTATCCTTACCCTTGTTTCTTTTGCCAAACAATCTACTTCTGCTATTTCTAGTTAGCTTCCCTAAGATGTTCGTCTCCATGAATCCAGCGGCGATTCTTTGCCTATTGTACACACAAAGCTCTACAGATACATGTAATCTTTTTTAGACAAGCATACACGAGGTTGATAATGTCCTCGGAATCCTTGAAATATCAACAGATACAGTTAACAGGTCACTAAAATATCCCTCGCCTAGGAAGGATTTCGGACAATGCACATCGGTTCCAATGCATACCGAGCATGGCACGAGAATTAGGCGTAGTCCTGCACCCCAGGCGTGGAAAACTGGGTCCCAAGAATTTCAATACTTTAAAGCTGTAAGACAACTACTTCATCTGAGACGCCACTTTCATCCACAAAAATCACACCACTGGTCCGGAAACATGCTATACCGGCAGAAATAGGAGTAAACCGGCCACACCTTTCGATTTCGTAGTGTCTGAACAAGGCAATGTCCTTCGGCTCGCAGTGGTCTCTGACAGTGTTTGTAGCCGGTATTATATTCCAGATTGTAGAAATAGACATCTTTAGTTCCATAACCTTAACTCACCGGAATAACTAGTTAAAGGAAAACAATTCTCGATCCCAGTGCCTCAGTGTATGTGGTCCCGAAGCGACTACATTAATTGCGGGAAAAATTGGCGCGAAAGAAAGTTGAACATCCGTGGCACCTTTCCACACACCGGAGCTTATCGAAGAAAGATTATACAGTGGCCAACGATATCGTTCGTAGATCCTTGGACCATCGAATTAAGTCCATGGATTTGTTTTTTCCATGTTGGTTCTTTCGTCATCATGGTCTTTGTCCATAATGGATATACAAGTTGTTGCTTTTTTCTCTTGTGAGCACGTATTTGATTGTTGTTAGTATGGTGTTAGCATGAACACTCTCAGAATATTTTTCAGGCGTTAGGATTACGAAACTCCATATGGTTGCTCATCAGGAAACGGTCACTACTACAGTTATTGATGATACCGATACTAATACGGCTGTTAATGAGGAAGTAGAGAATTCCGAACTTAGTGTTGAACAGTGGGTCATTTAGCCTCAGCGAGTTTATGGTGAAAGAACACTAGTGGTAACCTGCGTAGGCCAGGTTCTATCGGATCATGTACTTAATCATTGCTGCAATTTTTTGTCCTTACACGCTTTTGTTTCTGACAGTGTTGTGAAGGAAAGGCTCTGTTATATTGTCAGTGTCCCATGTTTATCGCCTTTGCATAAAAATTATTTTCAAAAAAAAAGTTAGAAGTAT
>MQTX01000161.1:267937-330932 GCA_009735665.1 Angiostrongylus cantonensis | reverse complement strand
GTTAGCCGATAATAAATATTATTATCAACCTCGTGTAAGCTCATCAAGGAAAAATACGTATTGATTAAGCACACCGAGGTTCAAGGAAAGTCGGTTTCGAAGCATTAATACGCTTTGTGCTAGCTAATGATAACACCGACTTCTGCACGATGTGCGCGATGATATATGTCCGGAAGAAAAACAAATAGTTATCAACGGACATTATCATTATATTCACCATCAGCATCGTGTATAAAAGGGCATCACTGAAGGAGTGTGCCTCATTCGAGGAGATGGAACGCTGAAGAAGACCTGACTCGACACGAAGGCGAAGCCGCCACATCGAGGCGAAAGACAAGCGTGGACCATCGACTCGGATCATCGGCTCTGATGAAGACGAAGACGTCGAAACGTTAGCCGATAATAAAGATTATTATCAACCTCGTGTAAGCTCATCAAGGAAAAATACGTATTGATTAAGCACACCGAGGTTCAAGGAAAGTCGGTTTCGAAGCATTAATACGCTTTGTGCTAGCTAATGATAACACCGACTTCTGCACGATGTGCGCAATGATACATGTCCGGAAGAAAAACAAGTAGTTATCAACGGACATTATCATTATATTCACCATCAGCATCGTGTATAAAAGGGCATCACTGAAGGAGTGTGCCTCATTCGAGGAGACGGACCGCTGAAGAAGACCTGACTCGACACGAAGGCGAAGCCGCCACATCGAGGCGAAAGACAAGCGTGGACCATCGACTCGGATCATCGGCTCTGATGAAGACGAAGACGTCGAAACGTTAGCCGATAATAAAGATTATTATCAACCTCGTGTAAGCTCATCAAGGAAAAATACGTATTGATTAAGCACACCGAGGTTCAAGGAAAGTCGGTTTCGAAGCATTAATACGCTTTGTGCTAGCTAAAGTTAGAAGTAATGAGTATTGTACACTAATGTTATTAGTGGTTAAGGTAGAAGTCTTTATTGCAGGAAAAAAGAAGCAGTGAAAGATCTTTTGGCCCAAGGGAAACGCGACTATCATGCTGGCGACTATGAGTCTGCAGCTGATAAACTGAGTACTTGTGCGAATTATTCGTGAGTTTGTATTTTCGGTGTACCTTTTTTCATTGGTAAGCTAACACGAGGTTTATTTGTTCGGCTAATGTTTTGAACGTTTTTTGAGGCACGTGTAGCGCATTGGTCTGAGGGGCCCTGCACATGTGATAGATCTACGCTCCCGTGGCTTGCCAAGCCTTCCATCTATCCGGGGTCGGCAAATTGGTACCACACTTCTCTGGGAGGACGGCAACACTGGTTGGATACATCGGTAGACCACGGCAAGTCATTGTAAATGCCGGATATGCTTACGATCACCCTCATCGATGCCTAGTGGAGTGGAATGCATTTGGCATCCCTCAGGGATTGATGAACACCGAGAGCTATATCTTTGCTTTTTTAATGTTTCGAGGTCTTCATCCTTCTCAAATATTCAGAGCCGGTGTATATTTTCATATTAGTTATTGCTATTTAGAGTAATTTGGTGTTTTTCTAGAGCAGAAGTGTATGGTGTGTTTGCCAACGAATCATTCGATCCTCATTATTACTATGGTCGATGTCTACTCGAATTGGGTCGCATCGAAACAGATGTTTTACAAAATGCGATGACTGGTATGCCAGAAGTAGAAGATGAGACTGATGAATCTGGTGAGGATGAGGATTATGCTGGGGAAGAGCTGGACAATGATGGATCCGTTGGTGATGCAGATAGACTTGCAGGTAAGTATTGCTCATCAGTATGCGTCTGGTGATTTTTTTTTTAAATTTCAATCCATGCAATTAGACTACAGAGCGTATACTTTAAGAAGGCGAGAAAGAAGAGAATAAGAAACAAGTGGATGAAATGCTTGTTGGAAATGTTGAGGAGTTGGAGAAAGCTAATGCAGAAAGGAATGGAGGCAACAATGTTAAGACGAGTAAGATGTGTGAATTTTGTGAAGAAAGCACTAACGGGAACTTTGATATTTTTTCAGACTTTCCTTTAATAAAATCCCAAATTTTTCTCATTTGTGAAGCCCTGGTGACAGTGGTAATTGCAGCTGAGGTGAAAGCATCAACTGAAGCATCAGAACTCGTCATTGAAGCTGTTTCTGCTAATGGAAGCGTAGAGATTACGGATATCCGCGAAACCGCTGGTTCCGATGTATCACATGAGGCAGACGGTGCCATTCGTTGTTTATTTCCCATTTTCGATGTGTTGAGGTGGAATTAGTTGTTGTACAGGTGCAGAAGATGATGTTAGGAACGACGCAGAGGATGATGCAAGCAGTTTTCAGGCCGCATGGGAGGTTCTTGAGGTAAGTAAGCACTAAATGCTGGGTTTCCTTTATTTCTTTCTAGAGATTTTAGGTCTCTTTGTCACAGATTTCAGGTTGCTCGTAATATATGTGACAAACAAGAACCAACAAAAGAATGGGAACTTCGTAAAGCAGACGTTCTATCTGCTCTAGCTGAATGCTCGATTGAAGAAGGGAACTGTAAGCAGGTAAAACTCACCTGTGTTTATTTTTGTATTTCCGCCTACTAGCACCTTGAAATCAGGCGTTAGATGATCTTACGAGCGCTCTTCAAATTCAACTTCTTCACCTTCCTGCTGACGACAGAGTAATCGCAAACTCATACTTTTCTTTCGCTCGTATACACAAACTTGAAAAGGAATTCGTACTAGCGTCAGAATATTACAAGAAAGCAAAACAGTGCTTGCAGCTACGAATCGGTTAGTTGATATTTCAGTTTTTGAGGCAGTTATCAAAGCCGTATTTTTAAATATTTTTAAATACGGTTTTGATAACTGCCTCAAAACCGATATTGGTATGAACATTGGTTTACTACAGAGACAATCAAAAAATCGCTTGAAATTTGTGAAGCTGAGAAAGAAGGCGAGAAAACAATGCTTCAAAAGGAGCTAGCAGATTTGAATGGTTTAATTCCGGATATCGAGCTTAAAATTCAAGATGCAGATGATAGCGCTGCTACGTTAGAGAAAGTGAGGTTCATACCATTTTTTTTTTTACTTTACTCTTCCGTACAATTTTCTACACTTTTACATCGTTTTAGATGAAGAATGAACTGAAGTCTGCATTTATGGCCAGCTTTCCGGAAAAGACTACTGTTAACCAAGATACTCCTGTGAATGATATCTCAAATATAGTTAGTCCTTTCGCGTTCGCTTGTGCTTCCAGTTTCTACTTGTGTCAACTTTGGTAAGGACGTGTGTGGCGCAATGGTCGGAGGCGTCTTGCATAATGTCGATTCCCGCGTTCCTGACGTACCAAGCCCTCCATCCCTTCGACGTTGGTAGGCCACCAAATGCCATTATAAAGGCCAAATATGCATTCAATTACCTCCAAACGTTGCTTAATGAAGTGGAATGCATGGCGCATCCCTAAGGGATTGATCAACTCCGGAAGCTTTATCCTTTTTTATGTTCTCCCTTACTGTTTATGGTTGCCATATTTTCCTTCGATATCCACTTGAGGTTTTTTTTTATAGATCCGGAAGTCTTCCAAAAGGACAGCTGACCAGACTGAAACAAACTCGGATGCCGAAGCTGTGAAGAGAACGAAAACTAACGATGACTGTTGTTGCTGATGCTGCGGCCTAAAATGTACAATCTGTTATCGTTGACGATCTCACTAAGTTGTCATCTCATCCAACTATACTGAAACTACGGAACAAACTCTTTTCTATTGTCGTGTAAATTTTCACAAGTTATACTGAAGCGCATTTCATGAGTCGATTTTGGTATCTTACTCTGGAATAAATAATGTACTGACGAAATTATTGTCTGGTGGAGAGGCATCGCCTTTTGTATATTCTTTCGTCGTGATGGTTCCAACAAACGAGATCTTTATTTTTGTGAGGTGGCTGTGTTTTACAAATGATGGATGTAAATTGTTCATAAGTTCGGCTTCAAAGTTGCAAAAGACATCTCAGTTTAAAGTGCACTTTGTTATTTAAATTAAGAAGCATTGGAACGTACGAAACGTCAGCAAGGTATGAAGCTGCTCTTTACTTTATGCAAAAATTAAGGGTGAATCTTGCGAGTGTTTAAAAAAATGAATGTTGTTTGAAATGTTAAAACTGTTTGAATATTAACAGTGTATCGGTATTGGTAGCTAAGTTAAAGAGAACATCTTCCGTGGAGGTAGGTTATCGCAGTGATTGAAAGAGCTGTCGTATGATGCAGAGGGATACCGATTGCAAATTTGATAAGTGGATTCCTAGTATCTCAGTATTTTCAACTTGAGTAATACTCCTTATACACAGCCTGGTCACACAGTTTTGTAGATTAGTTTTGCTATAACAAGTCTAAGAAGGAGAGTGTAGCGCAGTGGTCGAAGGCACAGCGCAATACGCATGAGGTCGATCCACGCGCCTAGGATTCACCATACCTTCCATCCTTTCGGGATCGGCAAATTGGTACCACACTTGTCTGGGAGGATAGCAGCACTATCTCGATGCATCGGTAGGCTACCGCGAGTCATTGTAAAAGCCAGATGTGCATTCAATCACCTCCGACGGAGTTTAATGAAGCACAATGCATTACGCATCCCTGAGGAATTGATGAACGCCGAGAGCTTTGATCTTTTTATTCTTTATAGTGTAGGTCGTTTCTGGCGCACTGGTTAGAGGTGTCTGGTAAGGAACAATAGGTTCGTTGTTCGAACATTCGTCTTGCGTTAACCTAGCCTTCAACCTGTGCAAAGTTGGCACTTTTGTACCAGGCTTATCTGGGACTACAGCAGCACTGGCTTGATACTTTGGTAAGCTGTCACAAGTCATTTACTTATAAATGCTTCTTTTTTATTTATTAGTAGGGTATAGCTTCAATCAACTGGGGCAATGCTTGGTGATGTGAAATTCATGAGGTATCCCTGAGGAGTTGATCATCACCGAGAGTTTTACAACCTTTTTTTGGCTTTATAACGTTGATCAATATCGGATACTGACGGTGATTTCTTAGTTTTATTTATTTATCTATAGTTCTTTTGGCGTAACAGAACTAGAAGAGATCCACATACGCGTAAATAAAACGACAGTGAGAAGGGCGTTTACTGACCATCTATCGCTCGGATGTGGGTCGTCTGTTGGGCCTCGTTACGCATCTTGGAAGCGAATGAATGCATACTTGGTGCATAATGACTTGCGGGTGCTTAGCGCTTTATCAAGTGAGTTTCTTCTCGGTTGCGGTTTTGCTGACATCGCAGTGATAGTGGGGCTCCTTTAGTCAGGGAAGCGTGATCGAACCAAGAGCAATAAACGTGGTAAGGCGCCTTGAATCACTGTGCTGTACACATCAGTTGAAGGATAAAGCCTTCTGCGTTGATCAATCCCTGAGGGATGCGCCATGCATATAGCTTCACTGCGCATCTTCGGAGGTGATTGAATAAATCTGGCTTTCGAAATGAATCCTGGTGATCTACCGATTTAACGAGCCGGTGCTGTTGTCCTCCCAGACAAGCCTGGTACTAATGTGCCAACGTCGAAGGGATGGAAGGTGGTGTGCCTGGGAATCGGAGGTCGTTTCCATACAGTTGTGTGTCAACCTGGTGGAGCTTCGCTTTTGTTTTGCACTTTGTCCATGTGTGCCATCTGAAGTCGGGCATGGAAGCCTCTAGACTATTGTGTGGAGATTTTTCATGACCTCATGGGTCTTCGGTAGATTAAAGTATCAGATTTAAATTTGGAGAATACCGATGGGGGCTGATTTTGTTTCAATCAGTGAGGTTCACTGTGAGATGAGATGTTTTTTAGCTTAATGTTTAACCACTTTATGACTTCCACTGACGTGTTGTCTACCAGCATACCCTATCCAAGTCCATTACTCGCCTAAAGTCGTAAATTTTTTCGTGGTTGTGTATCCGTAAGAGCCATACTTCAGTGAATCTGTGTGGTCAACGTTCCCTCGGCGATCCGTCGGATGTGCGGATCGACGAACCCTGAGAAACAGCTGGTAGAAGACGTTATGATCCCGACTGAAAAACGACACATTCCATTGCCTTCCTTCATAGGAAACCTAGATAAGGTGAGACTGCTTGTTTGTAATTGTCCAAATAGGATGTATATGTCACCGAAACATTCACCGATGTCGAATTTTGCAATATGAAGATTCTAGAAATCATTTTTTCAGTGTAGCTTTCGTCTCTAAACGTTCTATATGTATCGTTTTATGGTGCTCCGAAGTAGCTGTTTTTAATTTTATTGGTTCGTCTGATCCATCTGGTTCATTTTGGAGTTAATTCTTACCAACTGTTCCAAGATGAATGGGTGTAGTATTCGTGTATTTGTTCTGTTTGGATGGAAATTGCCATGCAACTATGCACTTAATACTTAGTGTACTGGAGGTGACGCGTTTAGGGGTGGTTTCGATCTGTGGAATAGCTCCGAACGTATAGGTTGTCTTTCGTTCGATAATTTTGAGTATCACCTGTATCACCTGTAGTCCCGTTGATCGACGACTGACTCGAGCGGGCGCCAGTAAATCCCCCATTTTTCTCTGTCGCGTGCAAGAGTAGCCCAGTGGGTTCTGCTCGATGTAGGGACTCGTCGAGCATCATATCTTTCTTCTAGCCTCTTTGTGAAGAACTCTGACCGTCGGGTCGGTGGTCTTCTTGCAGTACGCTTGACATCCCGAGGAATCCACTCACTAACGGCTCTTGTCCATCGATTGTCCTTCAACTGTTTGGTGTATGAACGGCATCTTCGATTTCTGATCGTTGACGCAGGTCGAAGCTACGGATATGATCTCTTGTGTGAAACGGGATATTATTAGCATCGTCCTTTCGACTGCGCGTTCGATAACGCTGAGTGATTTTTCATCCTATTTACGCAGTGGCCAGGTTTCTGACGCACGGTTTACTTCCGCTCAACTCTGGAGCTAAGTTGTTCATAGTGTTGATTTCCCGACCTATATAGACATGAATGAAACATTCGGAGATATTCGTTCCGTTGAGCGTGAAAAGGGCATGCGAAACCAATCCGCTCCTCATGCGGCTCCTTTCGCCTGGCTGTTTAATGTTGTAAGCACGATGTCATCAGCAAAGCGAAGATCATGTAATTGCCGACCGTCGGTTTTACTCCCATACTGTCCCATCCAAATGTTCGCATGACGTTCTCGAGGGAGGCGATAAATAATTTTGACGGGATGATATCGCCTTGCCTAACTCATCTTTTCACGTCAACGTCAATATCGTTGTAGAATGGTGACATCTTGGTTGTGAAATTTTTGTAAAGGTCACGAAGAATCTTTATGCACTGAGCAGGGAATCCCTGACCATAAAGGGCTTCCATGACTGCTTCTATTTCAATTGAATTAAAGGCCTTCTGTAAATCGATGAAAGTGAGACAGAGCGGTCTTTTGTACTCTCGCGATACTTCAATGAGCCTTGTTAACGTGTGAATGTGGTCCATCGTACTAAATCCTTTTCGAAACCTTGCTTGCTCGCACGGCTGTCCTTCGTCCAGTATTCTGCCAATCCTCTTCAGGATTACTCCAGTGAAAAGTTTGTAGACGATCAACGAGCCTTATTATCGTGTGGATGTGATCCATCGTGCTAAATCCTTTTCGAAACCCTGCTTGCTCACATGGCTGCGCATCGTCCAGTATTCTGCCAATCCTCTTCAGGATTACTCCAGTGAAATGTTTGTAGACGACAGACAGCAAGCACATAGGTGCTGTAGTTGCCGATATGGCGGAGGTCAGCCTTCTTTCTTAAATCTTGTACTGTCTTACTGATCTTCCAATGACTAGAGACCTTGCATTCACACACGTACGGTGTGAAGGGCGGAGCCAGTGTGTTTACGAGGACTGGTGTGAGGTTCTTCAGGTGTTCTCATCTTATCCTGTTCGCACCTAGTTCTGTTCGATTTTTCGCCGACGAAATGGCATGTCGGATTTTGGAAGGGAGAACTGGTGAAGACGAATGAGGAGCCAGTGTGTTTACGAGGACTGGTGTGAGGTTCTTCAGGTGTTCTCATCTTATCCTGTTCGGACCTAGTCGACAACGGCATCTTCTTAACAGCCGACTAATGAGTTGAATAAGTCCCAGTTTGTGGTGGTTCTGGGACTGCGGTTTTCGAATTTAGCAACTTTTTCTCCTTTCCGCGAGAAATTTTGCACGAAGGAGACGGTGGTCTGGTCCCGTGTAGAATTTTGGGACAACAGCGACATCGGTTAGGTGAAACTTTATTTACTATGATGTGGTCTATTTCGTTATGGTACTCTCCATTGGAATACTCCCACGTCCAACGCTTAGGACGGGGCTTCTGGAATTGCCAGTAACCATGGATGGTCTTGGTCGCTATGATAAACTCAGATAGCCGCTCACCCTGTCCGTTCCATTCTAATCCGTTCTTCTTAGTCCATTCTCGGCCTTTAAATCTCCAGTGATGACCCTATATAATGTGTGGTCTTCTCTGTAGAACTTCTCCAAGTCCATGCAGAGCGCTTCGACTTCTTCGTCAAAGTTTGATGTAGGCGCGTCAACGACCAAGATTGTCAAATCCGGTATTGATCTACATCTTTTTAATCGTAAACGTATGATTCGGGTTGCAAGCTGTTCGAATGAATCGATGTTCATGGACAAACTCTTGTTGACAAGAACGCCGACTCCTCTATTGTCGCATGTTCCGAGGAACAGTTCTTCCCTGGTGTCATAGACGGCGTTGAATGGGTGGCATTCTCGTCTCGGCCTGGCCGATGACGTCGTACCTTATGCTTCTTGATTGCATGAGCAAGTCTTCTATCGAGGACTCGGATGCAAGTGTACGTGCATTGTAGGTACAGATTGTCACTATAGTTCTTTGTGATCTAGGCAGCTTCCATTCATCCTGTGATTTTGGCGCCATCCGCGTACTCGTCGTTCCCATCGCTGCTGAATTGTGGGCTCTTTCGGAGTCATGGGGATGAAACCCGTTTCTTTTACTGCGTTTGGCATTTCGACAATTTTTTTCTTGGTACCCACGTATAGAGGGGCGCGTGTGGCGCAGTGGTTGGAGGCGCCACTGCGGCGCGCACGTGAAAATGCGCCCATGGCCCACCAAACCTTCCATCCCTCCGGGGTCGGCAAATTGGTACCAGACTTGTCTGGGAGGATAGCAGCACTGGCTCGATAGGGTGGGGGGGGGGGGGGGGGGGGGGGGGGGGTATACTCACGGGTAGCTTGCCACTCTATACCAGAGTGGACATGGCGCTTATTTGTTGCAGGCGGCTCCTAACCTCCTCCCGTATTCTTCCCTGTCACTTGATCGCATGCTTTTCGCCGAATTGACTCGTAGAATACAATCCGCATGAACTGGAACGCACCCACACACATGTGCATGGATACGTTTTCTAAATACAGGAAGTATGTGCCAATTCGGCGCTGCAGAAACAGGGAGTCCGTCTCGTGGTTTCTAATGCGCCTCAGGGAGTCGCTTTTGGTCCCCGATTAACCCCATATCCGCCATATGGGGATGCGCCACCTGGCCTCGCGACTAACTGGCTCCAGATCCCTCACATGAGGGAGATTCGTGGAATAACGTTATTTTAGTGATGGGATGAAAGCATCGTTAAGAAAGGTTGTAAAAAGATTGTTGTATTGTATAATATTATGGGTTCCATATTTTGCAACCTTCATGTATACGTAGATTCATGTGTCAGTTTGGATTCAGCTTCAGATAATCCCTAGATTAGCAGGATAGCTGTGCATGTCATCCATAGGTCCAAACCGTTGGCAGTTCTCGGCGCGTATAGTTTGGTTGATGTCTTCATGATTTGACTCGACGCTTAGCGACATGGATTTTCCAGTACGGTAGTGAGTCCTGTGGCTACAGTGATTCATGCAATTGTGCAACTGGCCGAAATAGCTTAGATCATCATGGTCTGGAGGAATAGGAATTTAATATAGAACAACTAAGGATTTAGAGCTAAAGGGATTCCATAGAAAGTTAACCATGATTTGTCATGCCAGATAGGCTTTGTTGAGACTTCGTTAATAATTGTTCATTGCTCCTCGTCATCAATTATTACTCGTTTTGGAATCTCTAGTCCAAAAGTTTTAAAAATAAGATTACTTGCCGATCAGGAGCAACCGCGCATTTCTCCATATGCGTGGGAATGAGGTAATAGGTTAGACTTACAATCTGCGCTTTGTGCTTCCTACACGTATTGGTATTGGGCGTGTATAGCGCAATGGTTAGATTTACCAGCGATGCTCAATGAAGTCGAATACGTGACTCATCTATCAGGGACTGATGAACGCCGGATGATTCATGTTTTATCTTATACACATATTCATGTATATGGGCATGGTTGTGCTTGATATGGATTGTTAGCTTTCTCCAAAAGCAGTAAGAGTGATGATGCTATGGCGGAAAATGTGACCTCACGTCTTTCGAGCAAACCCAGAATCAAGGCTGGTGCCCGACCAAGTTGTTTTATTATTAACAGAACAGGTGAATAGATAGCAGGTACAACATTTGCTTCGCCCTCTCTTTTTGTAGGATGAAAATAACCTTGATCTTCATCCTGACGAGTATGACGCCCGTAACTAAGGAAACACAGGTTTCAGATAGATTATTCATTAATCCACTTATTCATCCATGCTGCCTTACAGTACCTCAAGACACGTTTCAGTTACTTTTCTGCCAACAAAACTGCGTCGATGGTCCGCCTGTGTATGCCCTAGCAGTCGATAGTGAAGTAACACTTTCATTAGGAACTGGTAGATTGCTGCAACGACATAGCGTTCCGTTTAGCATTAGGCAGGTACGTCTGTTCAGCTGTGCCAAACTTTGAAATTTACCAGTTTAACTTTGTTCCATCAGATATTCGATGTTTATTTTCGCTCTTCCGTTCCAGATGTTTTGAATATGCTACTACGATAGCTCTCAAGTTGTCTTAAGGAGAATGTTTACACCGATTGCATGGGTTTTCTAAAGCAACCATTCTTTATATAAAGCACTATTAAGAGGCCTTCTGTTTCCAATAGCTTATATGTTTGATGACCTGAATATTGTGAAATATGTTCGTTGAATGCATTCGTAAATGGTTTTGACTGCTTAGCAAACAATAACTTTATTTAAATCCTCCCTTTACAATATATACTAGTTATAACTATATGAGAAGACGACGTTTTGAACTATGGCAGTTTTTCATTCATTGCTTTAACTATAGATGAGTATTCTCTTTGAGAGTTTTTGACTTTTCAATCTGTTTTTGAGACCCAGAAACAGTTTTGCTTAAATAATGCTCCATCACAAGGTTAATACTATAATAGATATCTATGAATTATGGTCAATGGTCGTAATGATTTGAATGGTCGGGAACCAACTTTGTACTTAGTTCTTGGTAGTTAAATTTAAGCGTTCACTTACTAAGCTTGAAAGCAGCATACTGTTGCCTTAACATATTTCTTATCCTACTGTTGGGCGCATGTAGAGCAGTGGTCGGCACACATGGGATCGATCACTGCGCCGAAGGGTCACCAGGCCTTCCGTCCCTCAGAGGTCGACAAATCAGTACCAGACTTTCCTGGGAGGAGGGCAGTGCTGATTCGATTCACAGGTAACCACCGCGAGTCATCTGTACAGCCAAAAGAGGAATTCAATCAACTCTAACGATACTTAATGAAGTCGACTGCGTGGCATATCCCACAGGGATTGATCAACGCCGAGTGCTTTATCCTTTTTATTATTTTTACACCTGTCTGTTCACATTTTGTTGTTTTACAGCCAGCAATTTTATCAATGCCCTTTGACGCAACTTAAATGTTCAAAATATTCAGAGGGAGTTTATAGCGAAAGGGCTTTATGTGAAGTAGAAACTTTGAAAAAAAATCTTTTCAATTATATGTTTACGAAGTAGAGTAATTTCTCCTCCATACTTAAAATTGCGTTGGTCATTCCATATGTTGGTCTTCTTGAAAATTCTTGATTCTTCTTTAGTTGCTGTGGGTCGTATTTCCACCGTCGAAGAGCGAAATAGAAACTGCTTGTACGCAGGAATTCTTCTGTTTGGTGGGCATACGTGATTTGATGTTCATCGCTGTTAATGACTCTCATCCGCTCGGATACCGACTACAGTTTGATGTGGGTATACCTTTTTCGTGGGAAAAATTATCGCAAGACCAGCCATATGTTGATTTATAAACTTAAGCGGTTGAGATATGCGTACGTCACTGAAATACTTTCAATCCAGACATATTTCACCTGATTGAACTTCGATCTTTAAAGATCCATGCTGTCCATGTTACGAAGTTTGGCCTTCTCGTGGAGCGTGACATATCTTCACGGGACACCTCCTCAACTCAAGAACAAGTGGCATTATATTCTCTTTCGCATCCATTGAATGAGTTACTAGCTGTGATATTCAAGCCAAGAGGTAATTTGAAGCGATTTTCTCGTACACTACCTATATCACTTCGCACTCTGTGAGTCATCGAGTTACTGCTGCGCACAGGTCCTGGTTTTCCTCCCACGACATAGTTTCTCAGAGAACCTTGGGTGGCTTTCAAGTTCTCTGGCAAAATATTACACATAAGCAGCTCATCGTGCATTTCTTGAATGGAAATGGAACTTATCTGTCTCCACTCACACCGTTCTCTGAACCAACAGGCTAGGCGACTAGAGATCTTCCTGGTGTCCACTTATGTAACTCGATGATTGATGTGATTGCAGCTTATAAGTATATACTTATAATCTACGCATATATGCTCGTATATACGCATTTGTGTGTGTGTGTGCACATGTATCCTTGTATATGTATACATACCCATATATTGTGCATATATGCATATATATATATATATATTTAAGTATACGTGTGTATATATACGCATATACATATGCATATATCTATGTATGTGTACATCTGTTTGCTCATAAGTAGTGTATTGTGATCTTAGCGATCAGCTTTAGAAACCATGTTTCAGATTCTTTAACAGAATGGTTATTCTGTTGGCAAAAGTATAGGTATTCGATTGTTGGAGCGGAGAAAGATTGTCTGTTGGTCTTCGATCATTCAAATGAGGTTTATCACTATAATAGTCACCCTAAAAACTAACCATTTATTGTTTAAGTGCTGTTTATTGAGTTAAGAATTCCATTCTTTTAAAAACTTTGGTACTCTACAGTTCCTTCAGATGCATTGTTTACTACGAATACGTATCACTTCGGAATATGAAGTCCGCTCGGCTATAGAACTACTGGAAAAACGTCGCGTGGAGGTGAGCTCGACACAAGGAACGCCACTCTTTCATCTAGAGAGTACACCAATCAGTGCTCAGCGTTTACAAGGTGCAGAACTCATTACTTAATTTGCAAGTGATTTGTGTTTGTGATAGAACTGCAACGTTTTCAGAAAATAACCTAGGTATGAATGAGTTGTCTTTTCACCTTCAAACATTACGAATGAGCTGCCTCTACTTGTTTTGGTGTTCTAGTAAAACACAATTTCAATTGGCGTGTTAGACTGATTTGCTACTCATGTTCCACGCAAGCCTTGATTTGGAGATTCGCCGCCAGTTGCTCATGAAATGATAACCAGAGTTAACTCGGCGATCAGCCCCTCATCCGACGAATGGTGTGCGGCAAAACGACTTAAGACTTCACTGGCGCCTATTAGATTCCTAAATGAATACCAAGGTTACACATGATACAGACCATATTTCTGCCATTTTTTTATAACTGTAATATTCGATTTATGATCTCATTTTATTTGATTGCGATTACGAATTGGTTGGTTTTAATTCATAATCGATGGTATAGTTGTCTTTATGGCACCTGTAATAGTATTCCTAACCACTGGGTTATACTTCTGTCCGTTCGTCAACAGCAAGGAGATTGGGGAAATTAGATCATGAAGGTTCAAGTCAAAATTCAAACTTTTGTCATGGCGAGCAAAATTAATAATTAATAATAATTATTACTATTATAATAATTATTTAACTAATTAATTGAATTGTTATTATTTATTTATTGTTTAGGGTTTAGTGTTTTGCTAGTGAAGTTTAGTGTTTTGTTGGCTTTCTTTACATCTGCTTCCTTGGCCGGTGCCCGAAATTATTTTGAACTGCATGAAATATCTTTTCCGATTTTACCCATTTCTTCTTTAAATGAGATTTTTGAATATAAATTGTACTTCCTAGAAATAGATAGTTGAAGAAACTTCAGAAACTGGAGGTTGAAATTCAGTTTGGTGGTTTACCTATAGTTGATGGGTACGTAATTAATTTGTTCACATCATCCAAATATTGTTATTTTAGCGTGCAGCACAGTCTGATCTGTTGACTGTATGAACAAAGTGATTAGAAGGGTTATGTTTAAGAAAAGTTTTATTGCTTTTAAGCCTTTTAATTGCTGAGCCCATTGCTACTAACCCTATTTGAAAGCCTACTTGTAATGGTTACTAAGGCGAGGTGTGTTATGTGGAGTTCGCAGCTCAGTTGATCAGTGTTGCTGGAACGGGATTGGTGTGGATGTTTATAGAAATAACATCGCGGATCTTCCAAGCATGCTAGGCTGATATATACTATAAGGTCCACACCTTTGTCAATCAAGGCTAATGAAGCGCCAATTGTTCTTCTGTTAAGTCTGTTTTCATTATCGATCATGATATGGGTCATACGATGGTTCTTATAGAACTGTTATCCTATTAGTGTTTTCTTACTGTATAGCTATGGTATTTTTCAGACATTGTTCCTGTTGGGAGTTCATCGTATAAAATGTCAACTATTCAAAGTGGTAAGCAGACGAATTTGGAGGAAAATTCCTTGAAGCCTATACTGTTTTGTCCTATCCGTTATCATTATCCTCTGAAATAAAGCGAGGAATAGCTTTGAACGATGTGGTCTAGTCAAATGAAAGTGGAGATTGATTGGAGGGCAGTTGTTATGCTAGACAGGTTAAATTTTTTGGTTATTAGACGTTGATCGAGTACTGCCAGCGGTTGACAGCATGAGTTCTCCTTCAACGTCCTCTAGTGCTTCCAAAAAGGATAGCTCTGGATAGTGAAACCTTCGCATTTTTAATCGTGAGGACTGCACAATTTCCCTAGCCCAATTATAATTCCTTTTCGAAATTATCTTTTGATACGGGTGACCAAAAACGCGCTTACAATTTGTAGTTTCTAGCTCTGTAATGATTAACTGTTGCTCATGCATGCCGTCCTCTCCAGTTTTTTAATGGGGAAAATCGGATGAAACTTCTCTCCAGCAGCATTGTTTCGCTCTGCTACGAGTGATATGCAAGCGAAAAGGCTTGCGTAGAGCTCTGTTTTTGACTCTGTGTTTCGGTAGACTTCCAGCACTTGTGTTAGTGGGTCAGTGAATCCCAACAACAATCTTGCGACTGTTTTTAGACTATATCCTATGCTATCATTCTCCATTACTACTTGAAGCTGTTTTGAAGAAACGTTTTAGATCCACTTTCAAGCGTTTTCAGCTTATGAAATGTATTTTGCCCTTTCATATTTCTTCTTGAGAGTAATTCATGCTATGATTGTGAACAATTCTGTGTCTTTCCACTCAGTATTCCATCGTTGGTTCAAATGAATGAGACAAAGACATTTAGGACTTTCCTGATTTCGTAGATGATATATAGGATTTAAATATGAGTTCTTTTTGGTATCACGAAGGAAATTCATGCGTCCTTGTTTTGCTTACAGGTTCTGGTGCTTCTATAAATACGGGACGAATGCATACTGGCTCTGGTACAGTCGGAAGTGGACCGCTAATTCGCTCAGTTCACACGCGTTCAATGACAGCTCGTATGGCAAGAACTCGCTCTTTCCCCCATCCACCCCATGCGCCACCGAGTGATAGTCCGGCGCTCTCGATCTTTTCTCCTATGTAGGTAGTGAAGCAATTAGGGTTAAGCAACCACTTTTTCTCATTAGTCCTGAAAATAGCTTTTTTGCATGGAACATTGTTGAAGCGTGGTATTTGGTTGCCATTGATTTTTGGGTATGATGGGAATCCTTTCTATTTTCCTGAGATCATATCTGGAATGTAGTTGAAAATCTTATTTGCTTTCATAAGCCGTACAGAAGGAACGCTTATTCAGCGAAGTATTTGTTGTTTGGTCCTGCTAAAGCATTAACTAACCAGAATTTAAAAAGTAACGTGAAAAAAAAAGGATTGCCTACGATAACTAACAGAAGAGCAGACGACTATTGCTAAAAGTGCTCAGTTCTGTAACAGTTGAAACGACTTAGGAGGTTAATATCGGTAACAAGCATTACCATTTTGCCTAGCTGAAAAACGGGCGAAACGAAGGACCCACATGGTGTGGTGATGAACGCGTTCACCTGTATCACCTGTAGTCCCGTTCATTTTCGAGTGACTCTAGCGGGCGCCAGTAAATTCTCCACGTTTCCCTGTCGCGTGCAAGAGTAGCCCAGTGGGTTTTACTCGCTTTAGGGACTCGTCGAGCATCATAGCTTTATTCTAGGCCCTTCCTGAAGAACTCTGAACGCATTAGTCCCCTGAAAAGGTAATAGCCCGTTCCTTCCCCACCGCAGACACCTGCGGTCCGGATTTTTACAAATATCAGCATCATTGTGGTTGTATGAAACGTTACGATTGTTCGTGAGTTGCTAAAGTCGTGGACGATTGTCTCAGAAAAAAACGTAAACCATATTTCGTTACGTATTTAGGTCCCTCGGCCAACACTCGGAAGCAGCAAACACTACAGCTTCACAATTGTGTGATCCGGTCCATCAAATAATTACACCAAAGTATGTTCGCTAGTACTAGATGTAATTGGCTAACATATTACTTTAGTGTAAAGTTATTTATTCTGCCGTTTTGATGAGAAAGTAGCACTGGCTACCTTGCTGCTTCTGCTATAGTGTTTTGTTTAGTGTTGGTTGGTTTTTCGAATGAAAATACCATACACCTCACTTTGGATCTTGTCAGGAGATCCCTTGATTTAGTAGGTCGCAGTTTGAAATTGGGAAAACGGACGTTTCATGGTGAAATGGTGGACCAGAAAGGACTAGGTTGCGTAATGGATTGTTGATTCACCTCACAGCGGTTCACTGCCACATCGTTGGCTGGCAGGTGTTCTCGGGTATCGGGGCGGTGTGAGATATACAGCTGGGGATTGATTCCCACGCCCCAGCAGGGTCTCACATGCTGAGAAGGAGTCCGCCGTTTCCATGAGGAAGCTCAGCTAAATGTAAACAAATACCAGGGTCCACGACTATCATGCTATCGAACTAGTTACATGCTGGTAAATCTCCCTCTGGTTTACAAGCGGCTGCCTGTGGTGGTGACGACCTAGGGCAAGCTTTGGCCAGGTTGACTTCGGGACTCCGGGGAACCAAGGCGGCTAAGCCAGCAGAACTCCTAAAAATGGAAATTATGCCGGGACCCGCACCATCAGTGTAGGCGGACCATCGAGATATCCAAGTGACCAAGTGTTGTTGATTCCTATATAACAGATTGGCGTGAAATTTTCGTACTCCCATAAAAAGAAGGTGCGATCATACTTTATTGCATACTGAACGTTTTGATCCATACACAGTTGATGTCTTAATGTGGGACTTCACAGTATTTTTAAGCTTTCAATTGTATCTCAAACGGCATTTTAGAATGCAGGTATTCAGTCGCGAACTTCAGCGTCAACCCGATTTTGACCTTTTGTTAGCCGAATTGTGCCTTGACCATATTTGGGCAGAACCATCAAAAAGAGATGCCAGTGGGGAAATCGCTAGTAAGGTATTTTTAGTTGCTTTTTAGTTGCCTTTAAACTTACTCTTTCAATGAATTAATGTACCACCTGAGACGAATTAATTCACGTGTTTTAACCACATTGTTTCCTTCTTACAGATGTTTCTTTCGCACAACGTGCTCTTGCAAGATTTTCTGAATTTTTTTCTTGGAGCTGTCGGTCAGTTACGATCTATTAGAGTCGTGCGCACCGTTGGAAACATCACAACGTCGGGAACATTAGGTTTTGTCCCATGCCGCGATGCTGTTGGGATCAGAGTATGTTGTTAGTTTGATTGCAAAATTCGCTCAAACTGTCATAGTTTTTGTGCTAGGGAGGTGGTTACTTTTTTGGGTGTCCCTAATTCGTAATTGCCGTGTGCTATCATTTGTTGCTCTTTAGAATGGCGATTTAACAGTTGTGTTGGAGATGGATAATTCGATCGGACTGTACTCTGGACAGATAAAATGCGCCGTTGCAGTAATTCCTAGAGTAAGATATGATTAGTGGCCTCTATTTATCTCTTTAGTAGGGCCATTCATTAAAGAAGTACTCAACTCATCTATGTAGTCTTAGGATAACGTGTAGAATCGGTAATTTTTATGAAATTTCCAGTTCACCATATCTCCATCAATGTTGCTGATCTCAGCTGACAACTTATCATTTGTCGTACAATACGGAAGCCAGCTTACTAAAATTAAAGTTCCGTCGCTGTTCGACAATTCATTAGGTAAGTGTCTTTTGTTTTTTACTAAAAGCTACCTTGGTATATTGTCGATGGTTTATTAAAAGTATTTCTTCATACCTGGATACTTGGACCGCCCATCCTCACCTGTTGTGCGGGCCCCAGCATGATCTCCATTTTTCGGTGATTTCTTGGTTAAGCCATCGTAGTTCGCTGGAATCGCAAGGTCAATCCTGCCAAAGTCTGCTCCAGGCAGTCGCAGATTCACAGGAATATTTGCCACCATGCAACTTTGATACCAGGATGGCGGTGGATCCTGGTATTGGTTTACTCTTAGCGAAGTTTCACGATGGAAACGCCGGATTCCTTCTCAGCTTAGGGGGATGCTGGTGAATTAATCCCCCGCTGTACACCACATTCCGATACCTCGGAACAATTCCCAGCCATTGTGAAGCGGTAAATCACTGGAAAGGTATTTCTTCGTATGTTTTTTTTTAAATTCAAAGCAATTCGCTATACCTAATTCAGTTTTTTTTGTGTGGTTTTGCAGCCCTAGTACTAAGAGGTTCAGTAGGAAGCAGTATGCTTAGTTTACAGCTCGTGACGTCCTCACAGCAGTGGTAGATGTACTACCTCGTGAAAAAGCCATGCATCTGATGTTAGATTGGAGGGTGCGTAGCCGTAATTATGGAAATGATCTCGATACCGCTGTTTCGGAGCGGCAGTTGCATTCTGTACTACGTTTTCTGCTTAAGCAATGTGGAGTATCAATTGGCCACCATGACAAACTACCGTGGCGAAAGGTGTGTGTTCTCGCAAGCCATAAAAAACTGTGCAATGGTGAAATCACGAGCATTGTACAATTATGATCAATGATCTGTTTCTGTGCAAAACTTCCACTTTGTTTCAGATCCAACACAAAGGTGATGATAGTGAAGTTGACGCCAAGCAAAGGCGCCCAAAAGCTTCAGCCGAGAAGGTATGGTTAGATAAAGGAATTTTAGTTCCCGGGATCGACTTTCTATTAACCTCGGCATTGGAGTATGAACACTTTGTTTTCTTGCTTAGCAATCGCAAGGTTGTTATACAGCATACATTTATTCCCATAGCAAAACACGTAGTACAATACAGCAGTAACTAACGTTTCGGCAGTATCGCCTTCTTCAGAGCCGCTTTTTTACATGACTTCCAATGAGGAAGGTTAGAACAGCTGATTATGGTTAATATGCGACCATACTTTCTACTTACTATCATACTTACCTACTTACTTACATACTTTCTGTATTTGCTAGGCGTATTCATGCATGCGTGTGTGAGTGCGTTCTCGCTTTATGTGCGTTGTATTCAACGAGTCAACTCAGCGAAAAGGCTGCAATCAAGTGACAGATAAATACATCGGAGGCGATTAGGAGTCGCCTCCAACAAATAAGCTCCATGTCCACTCTGGGAGAGCCTGGCAAGCTGCCCGTGAGTATAACCAGCCCCCACGTTCAGAACCCAGCAAACTATAAATGGGTATTAAAAATGCTAAGTACAGTAAAAAAAAAAAACGAGCCCCATTCCTCTGACCTCGAAAGAGCCCCCAATTTCGCAGCGTTGGGTAGGACGAGTACGGAGAGGCTGCTAAAATCTCAGGGCCAATGGAAGCTGCCTGGATCAAGAACTATGGTGACGATCTGTACCTACAACGCACGTTCACTTGCATCCGAGTCCTCGATAGAGGACTTGCTCATGCAAGCAAGAATGATAAGGTAGGTACGACGTCATCGGCCTGGCCGAGACGAGACGACGACAGCCATTCAACGCTGTCTATGACACCACAGAAGAACTGTTCCTCGGAACATGCGACAGTAGAGGCATGGGCTGTGTCGGCGTTCTCGTAAACACGAGTTTGTCCATGAACATCGAATCATTCGAACAGCTTACAACCCGAATTGGACGTTTACGATTAAAAAGATGTGGATCAACACCGGCTTTGACAATCTTCGTCGTTCACGGGTCAATATCAAACTATGACGAAGAAGAATTCGACGCGTTCTACTTGGACTTGGAGAAGTTCTACAGAGAAGACCATACATTCTTCAAGGTCATCATTGGAGATTTCAATGCCAAGAATGGACCAAGAAGAACGTCTGAGGAACGTCACATTGGGACCCATGGATTAGAATGCAACAAACTGGGTGAGCGGCTCTCTGAGTTTATCATGGCGACCAAGACCATCCATGGTAACCCGCAATTCCAGAAGCCCTCCCTTCCTCCCCTCAACGCTGGACGTGGGAGTCTTCCAATGGAGAGTACCATAACGAAATAGACCACATCATAGTAAATAGGAAGTTTTGCCTAACCGATGTCGCTGTTATCCCAAAATTCTACACAGGATCAGACCACCGTCTCCTCTGTGCAAGATTTTATTTTTCACGGAAAGGAGAAAAATCGCTAAATTGAAAAATCGAGGTCCCAGAGCCACCACATACTGGGACTAATTCAACTCATTAGTCGGCTGTTAGGAAGATGCCGTTGTCGACAACATCTGCGAGGAATACGATCGGCTCATTGAACATCATTACGTTAGCGCCATGAAAGCTGAGAGTTCGAAAGTCACCAAGAGACATCTGTCTCCAGAAATTCTAGAGCTAATATGCCGGCGTGGAATTGCACGAACTGCAGGCAACTGCGAACTAACGTCCGAGATTGTGAAGCAATGCAGACAGCCGATAAAAGATCTTAAAGAGAGAAGGGCAGCAGTAATGGTCGATGCTACAGAGGCTGGGAAAATCATTCGCGAAGCCCGCCGAAGCTTCACCAATTACAAGACCAAAATGGTTGCACTCCGACGCTTAGACGGAACAATAACAGCGTCCAGAAAGGCAATGGAGAAAATCATCCACGAATACCATTCAGATCTCTTCGATAGCCATGTCCACCTCCCGTCTTATGAAATAAAAGAGGATGGAGATGTCGTTCCACCGGTTCTCCTTCAGAAATCTGACATGCCATTTCGTCGGTGAAAAGTCGAACAGCGCCAGGTCCTGACAGGATGAAGTCAGAAGGTTTGAAGAATCTTCCGCCAGTCCTCGTAAACATACTGGCTCTGCTGTTCACCCGTTATCTGTCTGAATATAAGGTCCTTACTCAGTGGAAGACCACCAAAACCGTGTTGTTGTCCAAGAAAGGGAACCTACACGATATAGGCAACTATCGCCCAATCTGCTTGCTGTCTGTCGTCTAGAAACTTTTACTCGAGTCATTCTAAACGATTGACAGAACACTGAAGGAAGGACAGCCATGCGAGCAAGCAGTGTTTCGAAAGGGATTTAGTACGATGGACCATATTCACACGATAACGAGGCTCATTGAGGTATCGCGAGAGTACGAAAGACCGCTCTGTCTCACTTTCATCGACTTACAGAAGGCCTTTGATTCAATTGAGATAGAAGTAGTCATGGAAGCCCTTGGCAGTCAAGGAGTTTCTACTCAGTACATAAAGATTCTTCGTGAACTGTACAAAAATTTCACAACCAAAATTTCGCCATTCTACCACGATGTTAACGTTGACGTCGAAAAAGGAGTTAGGCAAGACAGTACAATTTCGCCAAAATTATTTACGGCTACCCTGCAGAACGTCATGCGAACATTGGAATGGGATAATACAGGAGTGAAAATCGATAGTCGGAAGATACGTCACCTTCGCTTTGCTGATGATATCGTTCTTATAACACTACACTTTAGCCAAGCGCAGCGTATGCTTGCGGACTTTGATAAAGCGTGTGGAAAGATTGGTCTTACACTAAATCTAAAGAAAACGATGTTCACGAAGAACGGATTGGTTTCGTTTGTCCCATTCACGCTCAACGGAACGAATATCTCCGAATGCTCCAGTTATGTCTATCTAGGTGGGAAATCAATGTGATGAACGACTTAGCTCCAGAGCTGAGCAGAAGGAAACGAGCGGCTTGGGGAGCTTTCAAGAGCATCGAGGATGTAGTGAAGGAAACAAAGAGCACCCGACTCCATGCCTACCTTTTCGACCCAATCATTTTTCCTGCCCTAGCGTATGCGTCAGAAATATGTTCTCTGTGTAAGCGGGACTAGTGATCACTCAGCGTTATCGAACGCGCAGTCGAAAGAACGATCCTAATAGTATCCCGTTTCGCACAAGTAAGGGATTGGATCCGAAGCTCCGACCTGCGTTAACGATCGAAAATCAAAGATGCCATTCTATACGCCAAACAGTCGAAGTTAAAGTGGGCCGGACACGTAGTGTGTATGAATGATAACCGATGGACAAGAGCTGTTATTGACTGGATACCTCGGGATGTCAAACAAACTACAGGAAGGCCCCCGACCCGATGGTCAGAGTTCTTCACAAAAAGCCTGGAAGAAAGATATGATGCTCGAAGAGTCCCTAAAGCGAGCAGAACCCACTGGGCTACTCTTGCACGCGACAGGAAAAAATGAATTATTTACTGGCGCCTGCTCGAGTCACTCGACGATCAACGGGACTACAGGTGATAAGAGATTTTGTATGTCGTTGCACTGTTATGTGTGATTTGTAGCATTTCGTCTACGAGATTGACGAATAAGAACGCCGGCGACATGTTTCATGACAGTAGAGTAGTTTTAAGAAAGCTAAATACGTAGAAGTGTCAAATATTTTCATAACTTTTAAGCGGTTGGTGAAAATGTTGTACTTTTCTGGTAATATTGCAATAGCAGATCCTTATGTAGTGTGTATTCACGTATTAGCTTTCAGAACTTGAACCGCCTGCTCAGCTTTGGAGAGGGAATTCTGCAAAAACGAGCAAAGAAGGATATAAGGCCTGGAAATTCCGTCTCAGATGTCACTGTCACGATCGATTCAACTGCAATTTTGTATGGACAAGCCTATGCAGTTATTGGTGCTATCCATTGTGTATTTGAAGAATGGTCCTTGGACTGCGGCTTGTTCCATGTGAAGTCAGAAGTAGTTTATTATCTCCATGCGGCAGCAAGGCACGTTTGTAAGAGCAAAACATTTTTTATCACAATAATTACTTGTTATTTGGTGCCTAGCGCAATTTCTCACAACTGGGTATTATGTGAACTTCAACCTCAGTGGTGCTGAGATATTTGCAAAACTCCGGACCGCAGGTGTCTGCGATGGGGAACGAATGCGCTATTAACCTTTCAGGGGGCTAACGCGTTCACCACCATACCACTAGAATCCTACGTTTCGCCTTTCCCTGAGCTAGTTTCTCTATCTGCCAGTGCCATCACCTCGTCAGCGGGATCTATTTTTTCATCAGTTGTAATTTTATTGCCTCAGTGTATCCTTTCAGTGTTTTCGGTTTAACGTCGTACTGTTCGCAGTACAGCACTGAATTTCCGGATTGTGCAGATTATGTTTACCATATTCAACGCTTTGATGGTTTAGGTGAAATTTCAATCGTTTCTCGAATTCGATTTTAGATTACTAGATTATTCATCTTTGAGTTTTTCTCAGCAAATTGAAATTCTTTCCAAGAGATTTTCTTTATTTGATGTTGGAAGGTATTTTATTCAGAAATAGATGTTCTGCCGTCACCAATCGGTCATTTGACACGCAACTTCTCGGTGGATTATCCATTTTCACTGTGGAGAACAGTGGCCGAGATTTTGCAGCCACACCTTACACATTCGCTGACAGGTAGTAGCAGTAAAGTAGCAAGATTACTTACTGGTAAGTTATTACGTTTAAAATGTTGTTTACGCCGTCCAAGTGTCCAAGTAAGTAGTAGTAAGTGGTATCATGCAATAAGTGGAGTACCAAGTAGGTAGATAGTATTCAAGTAATGACGGGGCGTCCAAGTGTCCTAGTAAAGATGTTGCCTGTTGTTAACTATTGTACTATTGTAAGGAAAAGGTAGAGATTTTTAGATTTAGATTTTCATAGTGTTCTAATCCATAGCTGATGCAAAATCTTACAAATCCGAGTCAGGTTAGCGTAATTGTTTGACGGAGAGTACATCATTTATATATAGGTAACCGGTATCTCTGCCTTAATGTCAACACTCACATTCAGTCCTCAACAAAGTCATAAATAAAATGCAAATATAGCGCAATATGGAGCAATTTTAAGTACTTCCTCTCATTCCTTTGTAGTGCTCAGTGTTGGTCTCGGAACTGGCAGACTGGCCCTTATGATTGATGTGCACCGGTTATTAGGAAGAAACTGGGAGCGACGTTTACGATTAGATGCTGGCCAAGTAGATAAAGTGGCTGAGATCATGTTCAATAGAACAAGAACTCCGGCGCAAAAGTTCGTTTTCAGAATTTTCGTTTTTCACTATTTGTAACTGTTTTCTTGTTAAACAGTGCAGTTTGAACGTCAAAGGTTATAGCAACTGTTAATCTCATTGTTAGCCCTTTATTTGCTGCCTGCTACAATGTTTTACTATAGTATATTATGTGAAATACAGCCATAATAATGGCAAGATATCTGCAAAACTCCGGACCATAGGTGTCTGCTGTGGGGAACAACCCACTGCTACCATCCCCGCTGGCTAACTTGTTCACCACCACACCATACGGGTCCTTCGTTTCGCCTGTCTCTCAGCTAGTTTTGGTTCTGGACCTGCAGTCCAGAGTTTTGCAAATATTTCAACTTATGGCTATTAGGCTCATCATTTCCATTCCAATTCTATTTTCGCGAATTTTATGTGGCTTAATACTCGCGAGATCGCTAATTTCCATACCTACTTTAGCCATACGGAAATTTTGTAGGGAATATTTGTAATCTTATATAAGAAAGACTACCATTCTCTTCTATTCAATTATCGCCACATATTTTAACAGAAGCGTTGCCCTCATATCTGAGTTTGGTTTCACTCGGTGGACCATTGAGCAGTTGCCGTCATCAATTGGGCTTTTGCTTGGTAGTATCATCGTTGGGCAACACACATCAACTGAGCTTTTTCAGTTCAAAAGACCTCAGACTTTTTCGTGAGTTTTGGCTATCGCGTTTTTTTCTGCTCTCGATTTTCATGTTGAAGAAATTTCCAACGTGGTTAAATTTCTAGCGGCAATAATGGTGAAACTACGATCGTTTTTTCAGAATAAAAACAGCTTTAGGAGCTTTCCGCAGCCTGATGAAATGGCCCAAATCGCCCGAATTCGTTGGCCAAGGGATGTGCGTCGAGACAATGTAAGAGCAATGCTCGACAGTACGAAACCTGTGCTCATAGCCACCCAGCATTTGTGAGCTATTTTTGTCGTTGTTTTTGACGGAGATATGTCTCTGAGTAGTTCATGTATTCTAAATTTTTAAAGCTTCGTTCCAGTAGGTGGTTGTACTTAATAAGAGCGAAAATGTGAAGGTGGATCCACTAACAATTTTTATCTAGATTTTTTTATGGTAGTGCAAAACACTTCTAGGGATGCCGGAACAGATGGTGAAATTCGTGAAGCTCAGGAACAGTTCCTATTGGCAACATGGACTCGCTATCTTTCTCAGGCGTTTGGAAGAGCGTTCTTCTCTTTTCGGTTAGCTCATTTGCGTATCAGATGTAAATTTGCGGTAATGCCTGAAATGAATTCTGTTGTTGTAGGGGGTGTTTGGAAGACAGTATATGTTCCAAAATGTTCTTTCTTTTTACTACGTCTTGCTGTCTTTTCAGCACTGTTCTACCAAATCCAGCGGAAGCCTTAACTGTGCCAGACCTATGTTTATCAGCGAGAATTTATCCATCCAATCTCACTTATGATCTTACACTAACTGAGGTATATTTTTGTTCCAATTGCAAGGTTGTTATACCGCGTACTTCCATAGAGAAACAATACAACAGTGGCTGTCGTTTCGGCAATATCGCGTTCTTCAGATCCTGAAAGGGTATATTGATATACAATTTACTAGGCCACACAATTCAATAACACTGAATAACATGATCAGCAACTTCTCGAAACACTCACCATTTTTTCGTGACTTGCAATGAGGAAGAGTAGAACAGCTGATGATAGTCGTACATGGTTAATGAATGCACCACCCCATATCAAAAATCAATTCGACGGTACGGAGATAGATCACGTGTTATCTCGGGGCCTTGGCATTTATCCAAAAACCCTCGAGAAGTTTTCGTGTTGGTGTTTCGGGATCTTGTGCTGGGATATCGACGATTTTTATATCAAAATCGTCTCCGCTGTGCTTTTGTATCCTATGCTTTTCTAGTGGGGTACTTTGTGTTGGTTTTCGCTTGCCATCTAGATGTACTTTTATGCAGATACACAAAGGTCTGCACGTTTCGCCAATATATTCATCTCCGTAATTATTGCAAGAGATCAGGTATATCGTACCTGAACTCTTGCAATTACCGTCCCTGCCGTAAGAGCATATTCCAATTCCGAGGTTAATAGAAAGTCGATTCTGGGAACTGAAGTATAGTTTTCAAGCGTTTGGTTCCCTTAGTCTATTCCTTCGTTATAAAACATCATAGTTGTTACTCTAAATGAAATATTTTTCTGTTACTTGTTTGGTATTCAGCTCAAGAATGTAGTAATCATATGCAGTAATCTTGCTAGCCCTAAAACAGTTTTTATTCGATTCCGTTTTTGTTGGCTCGGAAAGTTCTTCCTAGTTTTGGGGAAGCCCTTTTAATGCGTTTCCGTGTTGGCACTACAGGGAAGCATCGACATATCTTGAACTAGTGAGGTTTGCAACATAGCGGTTTTTAAAGGATTTTTTAAAGGAGGTGGTATTTCCTACTGTAGAGTTAATAAATGCCAGTTTTTTGGACGCCTATCTCAGCCAATTTTTGTAGCAACTTGTCGAGTCCGAGAAATAGGGAGCTTTGTTGGTTTGGGGCAACATCGAACCAGTAGAAATCGTACTTGGATTTCACGGCATCTTTAACTACTGCAATCTATGAACACGAATTATTCCTATTATTACATGCTTTAGTAGAATGTACTTGAAATGTTCAGTTATTGATTTACAGCATTTGAAGCACCTACGAGAATGGGGCGAGTTTTACAATGGTGTCTCTGCTGGTCTTTCCATTGTTGGAGCAGACGTGGCACGTGTTGATCATGAATGGCTTACGTTATGCCATACTAATGAGAAAGTAAGGGAACTGGTAGTTCCTTTTTATTTTGTTTAGAATAATTTGAGTAGAACCCGGCGTTGAGGACATGTTGAATGGACATGAGGCGTTGAAGACAAGATTTGCTTCCTAATTGTTGTTTATATCCTGTTATGTCCATATCCTAAAAGAAGCGCTCGTCTTTCCTTCTTTTAATTAACACTAAATAACTCCAGGCGGAAGAACATAAAGTGGCTAGATTTGCACTCTTTAGGCTTCAAACTACATAAGTTGATAAGTCAACACGAGGTTCACAAAAGTGTTTATTCGAATGGTTTCATCAGAGCATTTAGATCCTAACCTTTATCATCCTCGTGTTAGCTTAAAAATCCAAGGTGTTGGTTATTAATACCGAGGTTAAATGACTGTCCTTCTGAAAAGTACTTAAGTTGTTATGATTTTTCAGTCGATCATTCAAAAAAGCGTACTAAATAATTATGGTGAATTATGGTTGTGCCTAGAAAATTGGAGGTTTCTGATGTTATAGTGAATTCGACATAGAAAATGGGAGACTGTGAGGGGTTAGGCTTGTTATTTGAGATGAGCACTGCTATCATGAAATACACGAATAATCAATATATTGAAAGCCAATTATTAGCCTGTTAGCCAGTGAAACCCTGTTGTGTAGTGAATTCTCACACAATTTTTTATTTAGATTAGTCCTCCAACGGCGGCAGGCTTAATATACGCATTCGGAATGAATGGTCATCTACCGAATTTCAATATGTTCCACATCCATGAGGTTCTGGCATCACTTGACAAATTCCCATCAATAGCTCTCCTTCTTGGAATGGCAATGTCGAAACTTGGGACAGGCGATCGACAAGTTGGTTATGTCATCAATAATAAGTTTCAAGGTGCTATAATGGTATTATTTTGCGTGGTTATTATCTTAGAGATTCTTGGCTCGCACATTTCTGCTTCCATTACAACGATGCTGAAATATTTGCAAAACTCGGACCGCAGCGGACCCTCTGCGGTGGGGAACGAGCGCGCTGTTTTCCTTTCCGGGGAGTAACACGTTCACTACCACACTATGCGGGTCCTTCGTTTCGCCTGTCTTTCAGCTAATTCTATTGATCTTTTGCCGTCAGCGAAAAAAGCAGTAAATAATAAGTTCAATTTGTGATCGCCATGGGCTCATTGCTGATTTGGGCTTACCAGATCAATCCCGCTGTCTGGTGATTGCTGATTGCAGAAGATCGATAGAACTAGCTGAGAGACAGGCGAAACGAAGGAACCGCATGGTTTGGTGGTGAACGCGCTACTCCTCGGAAAGGACAATAGCGCGTTCGTTCCCCACCGCAGACACCTGCGGTCCGGAGTTCTGCAAATATCTCAACATCACAATCTTAACCGTTTTTGTCTACTGCCTTCTCTTTTTGATGGCAGGGTATATTGCGAAATATAACTTTAATGAAGCTGAGATATTTGCAAAACTCTGGACGCAGGTGTCTATGGTGGGGAACGAACGCACTATTGTCCTTTCCGGGGAGTAACGCGCTTAAGATTGTGATTATAACTAAAGCCTCAGCTTAACTGGGTTCATTGCCGATTTGTGCTCTGCAGATCAATACCGCTGTTGGGTGATTGCTGATGGCAAAAGATCGGTAGAACTAGCTGAGAGACAGGCGAAACGAAGGACCCGATGGTGTGGTGGTGAGTGGCGTTACTCCCCGGAAAGGACAATAGCGCGTTCGTTCCCACCATAGACACCTGCGGTCCAGAGTTTTGTAAATATCTCAGCTTCATTAAAGTTATATCTCAGCATCGTTCTAGTTATATTTCGCATTATAGCTTCCCTTTAAAAGTGGTAGGCAGTAAATTAAACGGTTGAGATTCCGCTGCTATTCCTGTATCACATTGCCTATCAATAGAAAAAAACGAAACAAAACGACGAACTTTTTTTTGAACATGTGGTTTTACTTCAATACCTTAATATTTCAATCCAAATTGGGAAGCAATATGAGATCTGATGTATCGTTTACGTAACATTCATCTTGAAGGTCGTACAATGCTGGTCGAGTCGATTCTCTGTGGAGTCCTGGGATATACGGGATTTTTCCCCGGACATCTCTGGTACCAATTTCCCGACCCGAAGGGATGAGAGACTTGGGAGGCTCGGAGCGGAATCGAACTAACACCGTGTTCGTAATGACCGCTATCACTACCATTGTACCTGCTTACCTGGTTCGGCATAACATAATGTTGTACTGAATGTTTGAAGATGCAGATAGTCTTCTCACTTTAATCTACAGTTATTTAAAAACGCATAAAAAGCGCTACAGTCGGTTACTGTTGAAAATCCATTAGTCTTTCTGTTATTTCTTTCAAATTACCTTCGTGTCGAAACACATTAATCGTTATTTATCCATAACATCTGGAAGTACTTTACTATCTCCTAGGTTTCTTTAACTGTAATTCATTTACTCACTTATTTTTTATCTGTTTCTTTTATACGATACTTCTTCTCTGCTCTGTAGATCCTAGCACTTCTCATATTCGATTCGTTTTCTCGTATCCGTCGTCCACGAAGGTCTTCCAAATTTTACGTGTGGTTTCGGCGGTTGTTTGAGGATTTTCATTTCATTTCGAATGTCGTAGAGTGCAGGTAGAGGCAGAGAGTGATTTTTTCCCGAACAAGTCCAGTACCAATTTCCCGACCCCGGAGGGATGGAAGGCTTCGTGAGCTCGGTGCCGAGTCAAACTATCACCTTGCTCTTGCATCACTACCTCTGTGCTTTCCGCCCTCTTACGACGCACTTAATAATTATACAGCAAAGTTACGTTATTAGAAGTAAAAGAGGTACAAATTGTACAATTCAATTTCTATCATTCTGTCCATCATCTGGGAAGTTGTATGAACTCATATCATAGTTATTGCCAATTATGGATGGAAATGCTTTAAGTGCACTCCCTAAGGTTGCAGATGACTATTTTAAAGGTGTACCAGATATTATTATGGTCATAAATACGTTACTACTACTTTAGTGCCTATAACTTGCAGCAGAAACATTAGGCTTAGATATTTTATAACATATTACCTCATATCTACTCAGATAATCTTTAGGTACATAAAATGCTCACGACACATTTGCCATTTCTTATGGGACCTACAATGTTGAACCTGAAGATCGATCCATTGATTCAGACAAGTGCTGTCTCGGGTCTTGGCTTGTTATTTGCACAAACGGGCCACACCAACGTCGTGAACAAACTTCTCAATGAGGTTATAATCTTATTACTGCTATTATTAAATAATTTAACATCATTACGTTATTACTGTTATTTACACGGCCTTCACATCTACTGTGCAACCCCTCGCAGTTCTTGCACTCGATTCGTTTCCTCCCATCCATCATTCGAGATGGTTTTTGAACTTTTCGCTTCTGGGTTCGCCTGCTGTTTGAGAACCGTCGTTTTGTTCACAGATGTCTTTTAACGCAGGTCAAGCATATTCTCCGTGGTGTCCTGGGCTAGCCGTTCTAGAGTGCTCCGACTTGGCTTACAAAATCTGTTCCTGGAAGTCTGGTATCAATTTCCCGCCACTAGAGGGATGAAAGACTTGATGAGACTGGAACGGAGTAGAACGAGCACCGTAATCGTGTTGGAAGGAATCAGTGCTACTCCGTTACAAGTCCCCTAATGAGATTATAGTAGAAGCAATAGTCCAACTCCTGTTTTTAAGCGTTGTTCCTAATCATGGGAAAGAACTACTCAGTTTTTTTGCCTGGGAAGCAATTTTCTTCTAGCATGTTTCCTTTCATATTCACAACACGGCTAATTTTTGATGGTTCCGACATGAGACGGTAGAATTTTTCGCCATATTTTTACCATAGAATTTTTCGTGCGGAGCATATATTGAAATCAGTGAGGTTTTAAGAGGTTTTAAACGACATCATAGTAGGTAAAGCCAAGTAACCTCTTCATCGGTAGTAAGTAAGGAACCGAGAATGGATTCACAGGTGCGGAAAATCTCGTATCAGTAGATTTTTTCTCCAACTATAAAATGTAGAAGATAGCTACCGTAAGATAAGGACCGGTTCGAAATGTTTGCTGATGGAAGTCGTTGTCTTAGTAGAGTGAAGAATCGCAGAGAAAGCTTGTACACCGATATAAAAGATTCAATGCACATTGTCCATGATGTGTTGTTGAAACTTTGTTAATAGCGTACTCTGAGGTATATTTCAATAGCTCCCAAAATTGTTCCCAGGATCGACTTTCTATTAACCTCGGCATTGAAATATAAATGCGTTGTTTTCTTGTTCAGCTATAAAAAGATGCCTAAAAAGGGCAGATCTAGAGGAATCGGTGGCGATAATTGAAATACTACCGGATGCTCTACGTCGTCAATTAGTTCGTAACCACTTGTATGACCGTCTATGCGAAACAACAAACTGCGTAATCTGCCTTTACGGTAGGGACGGTGATTGCATGAGTGCAGGTACGGTATACCTGATCTCTTGCAATGATTGCGGAGATGAATATATTAGCGAAATGGGTAGACCCTTGTGTATCCGTTTAAAAGAACACCTAGATGGCAAACGAAAAGTGAGATAAAGTACCCCACTAGGCATGCATAGGATACAAAAGCATAGCAGAGACGATTTTGATATAAAAGTCGCTATCCTCGCACAGGAAACTAAGACACCAACGCGCAAACTCCTAGAGGCTTTTTGGATAAATGGTCACGATTTTTGGATCACGCAATCAATAGCAGGGATGAATGCTCAGAGGTCACATGCGACATGTATCAATTTCCGATGTGGTGTGGTGCAGTCATCAACCATATGCGACTATAATCAGCTGTTTTTCACAAAGATTATTACAATTGGTATAATTTCTGCATGCGTTGCAGACACTTGATTCAACCTATGTAGTACCAGCCAGTCTGTTGCTTTTTAAATTTATCGAGACGCATCAGACGCTTTTTTTACTGTTGTGAGGTTTATGTTTCGTTGTTTCAGACTGCAAAAGCAGTTGCTCAGAGGGGATGTTGTCCAGTAGGACTCTACTGCTTTCACAATAATGTTAGTAACTGTCGTGCTTATGTGAACATTATATACGTATGAATCTATTTTGACTTCATTTAAAAATTGTTTAAAAAAATTTTTTTCGAAAAAAGGACAGTTTCATTGTTGAAACAGCGTTTTGTGAAATATATATGCTTTCAAAACATCGAAGTATGAGGTCTGCTATCACATATATCACCTTTAGTCCAATTGATCGTAGACTCGAGCGGACGCTAGTAAATCTTCCATTTTTACTTGTCGCGTGCAAGAGTAAGCCAGTGGGTTCTGCTTGCTGTAGGGACTCGTTGATGATCATATCTTTCTTCAACGCTTTTCATGAAGAACTCTAACCATCGGGTAGGTGGTCATCCAGCAGTACGTTTGACGTCGCGAGGAATCCAGTCACTAACTGCTCTTGTCCATGAATTGTCATTCATACACACTACGTGTCCGGCCCACCGTACCGACTGTTTGGTGTATCGGTCGGCATCTTTGATTTTTGATCGTTGACGCAGTTTGGAGCTTCGGATCCCATCCCTTACTTGTGTGAAACGGGATACTACTAGCATCGTCCTTTCGACTGCGCGTTCGATAACACTGAGTGATCTTTCATCCTGCTTGCGTAGCGACCAGGTTTCTGACGCATACGTTAGGGCAGGAAGAACCGTTGAGTCGAAAAGGTGGGCACGGAGTCGGGTGTTCTTTGTTCTCTTCACTACATCCTCGATGCTCTTGAAAGTTCCCTAAGCCACTCGTTTCTTTCTGCTTAGCTCTGGAGCTCTGGAGTCATTTATCATATTGATTTCCCGACCTAGATAGACATAACTGGAGCATTCGGAGATATTCGTTCCGTTGAGCGTGAAAACTTACTTGGATACATGGACGGTCCGTCTGCACGAGTTGTGCGGACCCCAGCACATATGCCATTCGTTCCTTTCTCTCGCAATCGTAGTCCATGGCGGTGGTCTTGTTCGAGCATGGTATCGCTTGCGAGTTGATACCGTGATCTGTAAAACAACTGCAGCTGCGGGTACTGCTGATTAACTTTGTTTACGAACACGTCCGCCCAACATGTAGGTGGTTGCCCAATGGGACGTTTGCATTCTCTTGGAGTCCACTCTACTGTTTTTTTCGTCCATCTGTCGTCTGTTCTTCTCATTATGTGACCGGCCCATCTATGTTTCGCTCTCGATGTATATTCTCCTGGATCTCGAAGATGTGGCAGATTTCGAAGGTCACAGCTTCGTATTCCGGCTAGATATTGAGAGTACCGGTTATGTTTTAGAGGGCATCACGCAAGCGCTCTTTCAGTAGTGCGAAGAGTTCTTGACGTTGTTGAAGTACCAACCCACATCTCTGCACCATAACAAAGCTCCGGGAGGACCGTAGAATCGAAGTGATGAGCGCGGACTTTCGGGTTATTCAGTTGGTCGGTGACTTCTTTAAGAGGCCGGAATGCGACCCAAGCTGCTCTCCTTCTTCTATCTAGCTCTTCCTTCATGCTGTTTTCCATGTTCATTGATCGCCCAAGGTATACGTACAAGGTGGTCTCTGCAATGAGGGAACCATCCAATCCAATTTTTTTCGCCTTCGCACCATGGGTTTTTCATGAACTGGGTCTTCTTTCGATTTATGCGGAGTCCGATCTTTATCCCTGCTTCGTTGAGCTCGTTGATCATCATCTCTGCTTCGCTAGTACTTCTTTAGAAGATGACAGTGCGGTCGGAAAAATGAAGGTTTGGTAGGAATTTTCCATCAATACGCATGCCTTTCGCATCCCAGTCGAGTGATTTCATTATCCACTGCAGCGCGGCACTGAACAACTTTGGCGATATTGTGTCGCCTTGTCGAACCCCTTTTCCTATGGGTATGGTAAGAGGTCAATGGAAAAGCTGTATTTTCGTAGTACAGTTCCGATAACAGTCGGACAGAGTTCTTATGTAGGACGGGTCCACTCCTTGGTCGACGAGTGCTGACAGGATTGCATTCGTTTCGACACTGTCAACCACCCTAAGACGATACCCACCCACCCACCCTTAGGCTTAGGCTTAGGCCTAACCCAGAAACCCGTGAGACACTGAGCGTGAAAGGGGCAAACGAAACCATTCCGTTCTTCATGAACGTCGTTTTCGTGAGATTTATCCAAAGACCAATCTTTCCACAGACTTTATCAAAGTCGACAAGCATTCGTTCCGCGATTTTCACACACATATTGCCCTATTCCAATGTTCACATGACATTTTCGAGTGTGGCGGTGAACGATTTTGGCGAGGTGGTATCGCCTTGTCTAACCCCTTTTTTGACGTCAACGTTAATATCGTTGTAGCACGAAGCATCTTTATGTACTGAATAGGGACTACTTGACTATCAACGGCTTCTATGACTGCTTCTATCTCAATTGAATCAAAGGTTTCTCACATGGCTCTCCTTCGTCCTGTGTGAAGAGCAGAGCCAATGTGTTTACGAGGACTGGCGGAAGGTTCTTCAGGTGTTCTGGCCCTATCCTGGACCTGATGCTGTTCAATTTTTCACCGGCGAAATGGCATGTCGGATTTCGGAAAGGAGAACATGTGGCACAACATATCCATTCTCCATTGTTTCATACGATGAAAGGTGGACGTGGCTGTCGAAGAGATCTGAGTAGTATTCGTGGATGATTTTCTTCGTTGCCTTTCTAGACGCTGTTATTGTTCCGTCTACGCGTCGGAGTGCAGTCATCTTGGTCTTGTAATTGGCGAAGCTTCGGCGGGCCTTGCGAATGCTTTTCCCAGCCTCTGCAGCTTCGGCCATTACTGCTGCTCTTCTCTCTACAAGATCGTCTTTTATCACCTCTCTGCATCGTTTTGCAAGTTCGGATTTTAGTTCGCGGTTTCCTGTAGCTAGTGCTATTCCTTGCTGGCGTACCAGCGCGAGTGTTTCTAGAGACAGACGTCTCCTGATGACTTTCGAATTCTCAGCATTCATAGCGCTAACGTGAAAATTTTGAATGAACCTATCGTATACTTCGTGGTTGTTGTCGATAACGTCATCTTCCCATCAGCCGACTAATGAATTGAATAAGTCTCATTTTGCGGTGGTTCTGGGACTTCGGTTTTTGAATTTAACGGTTTATTCTCCATTCCGCGAGTAATAGGATCTTGCACGACGGAGGCGATGGTCTGATCTACTGTGGAATTTTGTGACAGCAGCGACATCCAGTGTTGATCCACATTTTTTTTTAATCGTAAACGTCCTATTCGGGTTGTAAGCTGTTCGAATGAGTCGATGTTCATGTACGAACTCGTGTTAACGAGAACGCCTACGCCGCCGACTCCTTTGCTAACGCATGTTCTGAGGAACAGTTCTCCAGTGTCATAGACAGCGTTGAATGGATGGCGCGTCTCGTTTCGGCCAGGCCGATGACGTCGTACCTCATCCTTCTTGTCTGCACCAGCAAGACTTCTATCAAGAACTCGGATGCAAGTGTACGTGCATTGTAGGTACAGATTGTCACTTTAGTTCTTCGTGATCCAGGCAGTTTCCATTGCCCCTGAGATTTTAGCAGCCTCTCCATATTCGTCCTACCTCATCCCCGAGTGGAAATTGAGCTTATTTGTGGGAGGCGACCCTTAACCGCTGCTCATATATTTCCCTGTCACTTGATTGCTTGTTTTTGGCCCAAATGACTCGTAGTATACAATCGGCTTAAGCGAGAACTCATCCACACACGCATGCATGTGTACCCCAAGCAAATACAGAAAGTATGTGCCAAATCGGCGCAACAGAAACAGCAACTTTATACCCTTGATCCACATGCGTCTCAGGGAATCAGTGGTCGCTTTTGGTCCTCGATTAACCCCCTATCCGCCACCTGGGGACGCGCCACGTGGCCTCGCGTCTAACCAGCTCGAGATCCCTCATATGAAGGAGATCCGTGGGAGGTCTGCTATTTTTCTAGAAAATCTTCAGCGCCTTACCAATTTTGAAGTCAGCTATTGATAAATACGCGTCGAGCATCTTGTATTAAAACTTCGTTTCATTTTTAGTGAGCTCTGCCAGTACAAAACAGGAAGTTGACAGTAGCGAAGGCCTCGGCTTTGTTAATACTGTCGAAATTTTTCTCATAAATTTTGCCGATCGTATCAACATCTCAGGAAAAAGCAAGAGGATTAGGAAAGTTCCTTCTTTCTTTGGAAAGGTGATTTTCGCTGAGAATGTATTAGAACGGTCTTTTGCGCAATTTTATAATATCATTTTTTATCTTTAAGCTGATACAATGTTTATGTCAAACTTTATCCGTCTGGAATTTTGGTGTGTTCGATTTCTATGGGGCCGCAACGACTTGCGTCGATTGTCTACGGCCGTTCGCATTTGTGATGGGTTTCAGCGGGTGGAATCCACTTCACTACTACGCCGCTGGAATGAATTAACTCCACTCAGTGCTTGCCTTTCATCCATGATGGTTGTTGACTAACTGATTGTCCGTCTTTACAAAGTTATTTTTCTACATCCCTTTCTACGAAGTTGTTTTTCTACAGTCATCGTGCAGCAGTTGGCATCAGATTAGCTTGCATATACCGAAGTTGTATTTTTAAAATATCCCCTCACTGCTCTTCGATTGGTTTTGACAATGAGATGGTTGATTGTATGTCTACTTAGAATGTCTCGAACTCATCTTTGTCCTGACTTTATATCGGCGCGCAGACAATGAGGCTAGTTAATGTACGTATTTGCCTACATTTGGTCCGACGTTCATCATGAAAGTACACATTTATCCCTATTTTTTATTTTGAAAACTCCAGGTTTTAACATAACCGTAGTGTGTGAAGCCAAAGAACCAGAAATGGAATCAGAATGGAGATCAGATTCCACGGGAATGAAAGAGATTCTTTGCGAGTGACTATTAAAGATAGAAGCGTTTAAAAGACAATTTTCAACGGCTTATATGAAGGATGGATTTGCCCTATACTGAGGAATTAAATGGGAATTCCATTCATCTGTGTCTAAACGGTAGCTTTTTTGTGCTATCTTTTTAGCTAGAAGAAGCGAAGACTTACACTTTCTGTATAAGTAGTAGCTAGTAGTTTTGTCGGTACACATATAAGGCTTATTTGTTTGATAGAATTGCGAGTGCGGTTAAATGTACTCCCTTGTTACTTAATTCTTTATCAGAATCGACGTGCGGGATATAATCAGGATTCACGTAGACACTTCTTTGTAAACATCCGTATGATTTCGTGAGCATGAAAGGCACAATTATTCAAGCCTGCAGTAACCAATTGTGTATCCTTTGGAAGGTCATTGAAAATGGTTGCTTTGGTCCGCGAATAACTCTTATCCGAATCCTGAAACAGTGTCACTTAGCTCAACAGCACAACTAACTCCTTCGAGATGCTTCATATCTGGGAAATTAGCAGAATCACGAATGTTCTAGGATAGTTGTGAATAACGTCACTGATTGCGCGATCACTCCTTTTGTGTTATTGATATGCTCATGTGAACCGTGCAATTCTTTTTAGGTGTTTTGAGCCAGAAGTTCTACATATGGTTTCAGATTGGAAAGTCTTTACGTGCTGATGAGGAACCGTCAATAGAATTATCTGCGTACAAACTTAGCGCTGGTTTTGCGATTGGTCTAATTTGTCTTGGCCTAGGTGAGGAACTCTTTGTCTGGAACTTTAATGTTTTGATATCACATTGTCAATAGGCGCGTGTGGCGCAGTGGTTTATAAAAAGAAATTCGAAAACAATTTTCGAGGCAAATTATGTTTTGAAATGGTCAGCTTCTGTTTTTGACAAAAGTCTGCAGAAATGATTTTCTAAGCTTATAACAGTTAAGGAGATGAAATCGCAGAAGCAAGGCCTCCGTTCAAGCAACCACTGCCCTCCATTTCTGATCGACTGCGAGCATTGATGATAGGTGGACCGAGGGCAAGTTTTTTTAAAATTAGAACCTTCTTTCATCCTTATTAATAAATAATGTACTCAGTTTTGTATTCCACGATGACTCTCGTACAACTGATTTTAATTTGCTGCCATTATCGTGAAAAGAACTCGGAAGTATTTAATGAGGTCTGTAAATGTAAATATGCATTTACTTATAAATTTGTAAGACCCAATAAGACCCATTTGTCTTGTTACAACAGCAGTTTCTAAATTCTTTCGTTCATACCATAATGTGAGCTTAATACAAATGATAATGAATTGCTAATATCAAATGATTATGAAAGAATCATAGACACGTACTTTAGTGGAAAAGCAGCTGTTAGTGAGAGCAATTAGCCATAGCTAACTAGTCTTGACAGTGTAGACCAACAATGGCTTCGTTGAGGCATATTGTTCTTTTGAGGAGAGTGCACTCACTTTGACGGGCGTTGCGATGTGAGACGCTACAACCACTCGTTTACAGAATCGTTATTGTTATCTACAATAGAACATGCTTTTCTTTTCCCAGTAACGTAGGCAAGGATCCTAATACGCAGACGCTGCTGTTTTATGCCACCAGTGTGATCTGCTTAGGCTTCGAATTATTACATCTACGAAGCTAATTCCAGTGTCTTGACACTTAACGGGCGTACCGTGCTGGTTTTCGATAATCATCTCATAATTTTTTGATAAATATTGAAGTTCAAGAGTTCAGAACTCCATAGACTAGTGCAAGTGGCTTTGCTTTGTCGGCTTAGAGGTGTACACATTTTTTAAATACTTTCTGGTCTGTCCGCCTAGTGCAGTCGGCGTTTGCTGTGATGCTGACCGAGGAAGTTGACGTTCAGGGGCGCTTTAGAAAGTCCTTTCATACGCTATTGCTGGATTTTACTAAACATCACATCAAGAACGACTTGGTAATAGGGCGATATTTGGCCCCACAAGATTTAAGCAAAGTGCACACAAATTGAAGACGGTAGCATGATGGGAATCTTTTGGGAAGGATATACAAGCCACGCTGAACACTAGTAAACGCATCGTGTTTGTTCGAGCTAATGTCCGAGTTCAGAGTAGGCACAATTACTGCTGAAAGCTGCGCACATGCTTGATGTGCTAGACCATACAATGATTAGTTTATGAAATATTAGAGCTCTTGTGAGGATACTATAGGCTTCCATTTAATATTAAACCAAGGAGTATATTGTGCGCCATATGGCCTATTCGAAGTTTCAAAGTTCAGCGTGTTTACTACGAAGTGAAATCTGGAGTTTAGCAGTTGAGGTGAGAAAGAGTATGAGTAATCACATTAACTTAATTGTTTTCAATGTACATTACCCACTTCGTCAGAATTTGTGCGGATGCGAAGTACTTGCAGAAATTTGCTGCAATCCGCAAAATATATATCTTCCGGTTTCGTGCTTCCCAGATCAATCTTGTTGATGGGTGATTGCTGATGGCACTGGTAGATGGAAAACTAGCTAAGGGAAAGGGGGAACAGACACGCATGGTGTGGTGATGAATGCGTCAGCCCGGAAAGGGTAGTAGCGCTTTCGTTTCCCACCGCAAAAGCCTGCGGTCCGAAGTTTTTAAAGTACCTCAACATCGTTGTGGCTGTATTTCACATAATACCTTGCGGTGGAGAATTGTGGTAACCACCAATTAAAAAGTTAATATTGTGATATCTCTCTTTCTTTCAGCAGGTGTCAACTATCCTAATTTTCAGAACAGATGCGTGTTTATTCAACCCCAGTTGCTAACGTGTTCAGATGTTCAGACCACAACCATGACTTCTCAAGAAAACAGATCAAATCATGTTAGGGTTGGTATCTTTATTCAAAAATTCTTTACAATGACCATAATATCAGTGCGTTAATGGCTGAGATATTCCTGAATTTGCGTTTTCTTCAAAGGGAATTTATGTTATTTTAGGAGGGCACTAATGTGAACGTGCACATGACTGCTCATCCAGCTACCATTGCCCTAGGATTGATGTACATGCGCACAGGAAATTTGGAAATTGCTAGGGACCTAGAACTGCCGGCCACAATATCTCTGCTTGAAGAAATACGTCCTGATGTGGTTAGGAGAGCTTTAAATTGTGTATACTATATCGAGTTCTATGTTTAATATTCTCTTCTGGAAGTACGCCAACAGCTACCTACTTTCCTAGATCTTTGTGCGTGTGGTAGCTCGAAGTTTAGTGCTTTGGAACATGATAGAGCCAACATGTGCTTGGATTGACAAGCAGGTACGGTGGGATATCATGAATCATTTACTATTCCTTCGGATCTTAAATATGTGTTTCTTCAATTTTTTACTGCGAAATCCATAGGATTTCTGTGATGGATTGCTTTTGTGTACGGCGAAGCGTGGCGTCTACTTTTTTTTCTTCTTTTCTCTCTGCTACGTTTCTGTGCTGTACTTTTTTTACTGATGTATTTTTAGATTCCAAATATTATTCATGAATATGCACGTGCCGTATTGAAGTTTCCATCAAATATCGAAATAAATGTTACTGACAAGGAACAGGCTTACTGGGATGAAGTGGTGGATAAGGAGACAGTGGCAGAGGTATGGCATTTTTTATGCCTTGTTGTTGTAAATGAATCAATTTTTTCTTCTCAGGAAAAGATATTCGCAACGTGAGATTTCCTGAGATTTAGGTGTACCTATACGCAATGACAGCAGCTTGTTTTGTAATGACACTTAAATTCAGTGGAATCGTTGGTGATATGTACGAAGACATTCTTAAGATACTGGTAAGCTTGTGTTTAAGATCTTATGCATTTTCCCAAAATAAATAAAGGTTTCGTTATGGGATAATCTAGTGTAGTATCTTAGTGTATGGTTTATATTATGTAATGTGACCTGACGGATCCCCGCCTCATTGTGGCTATTAGGTGTTCCTGGGTATCGGGCTGGCGTTTACAGCGAGATATTCATCTCCCGGCAGGGTCTCGCAAGCGGAGAAGCAGTCTGGTGTGTCCATAAGAAAGCCCGGTTAAGAGTAAACCAACACAAGGATCAACAACTAATCGCATGGTGGCGAATCTCCCTCCTATCCGCAAGGGCGACGACGATCTGGTACAAACTTTGGCTAGGCTGACCTCGGAACTCCAGAGAACGACAACGGCTAAGCCAGCGAAACTCCAAAAAATTGGATACTATGCTGGGGCCCGCACCACCAGTGAAGATGGGCCATCCAAGTATCTAAGCAAGCACTGTTACTTATAACGTGTTTTATTCCTGAACTTCTAAATAAGGAGAGTGAATAGTTATAGGTGTAAATTAATAATATGATGGTGACTCATTTTGATGCTTGTTATTTTCCCCTATCGAGGACTTTTTGTGGAAAATTGTCTTTTGTAGAGCTTAAAACGGTCCTTTTGTACTTGTTTTTTCGTTTATGATCTACTTTTATTTCTGGCCTCTTTGCTAGAAATCTAGTTTTTAAGGAAGATGAGAAACTGAAAGATTTATTGTCTAACTTTTTATTTACCGCCTCTTGTTAAGCAGTGAACAGAAAGTTATAGATGTGATTTAGATTATAACCTCAGGTTAACTGGGTTCAGGGCCGACTTGTGCTCCTCAGATCATTTCCGTTGACTTCTGATTGCTAATAGCACCGTAAAGGTAAAAAAATCGGCTGAGAGAAAAGCAGAACGAGGCCCTCAGGGTTGCATTGGATTACACTTGAGCACCTGGATGGAGTAATAGCGGGTTTGAAACTGCTCCGGGGTCTGAGTTTTGCGAAGTTCTCACCACTATTATGGTTGAATTTATTGTAAAACAATTTTTAAACAGACCGTCATATTATCTCGGTAGTAAAATAGAATATATAGAATAGAGTAATAAGTAGAGTGGAGTTTGTTAGTGTTTGTTGAAACGAGGTCAGTTCTTAACCTTTTACTCATCGTTCTACATCCTTCTCTTTCAGTCACAAGTGTGCATTTAAAGAAAATACCTCGGCAGACTACAAATTTGCTACCGAATTCAGGAAGATCGGATGCAGTTTTTGATGCACGATTTTAACATCGAAAGTATCGAATGGCCAGCAAGGCACATTATTAGGGCTGCCAATCGGAGCGTTGTGAATCTCTGTGCTGACATGATGTTGTTAAGTATGGCTATAGTGAGTGGTGTTTTATAACAGTGCGTTTATTCTTGTTTTTTTTCCTCACCATGTGTTGCGATTGTTTCGTTAATGAGAGGTACATTGAGTCTGTAATATTTCCCAGCGATTTTTTCATGAAACAGCCAAACTATTTGTGTACTGGTGCTATTATATGCCGTATATATTCTGAATTAAGTTGAACGTCGGGCGCGGCAAAGTGAATACTATTCGATTCGCTCGGTATCGTCGGTCACATGACTGTGAATTGTCGTACTGGTCACATTATCTTTGGAAATATAATGAAGAAATGTCAGTGCACCGATCTCTGGCAATGCTTTTCTTAGGCGACGGAAGGTACTTTTTTCTCAACATATTTCACTTCAAAAAATTTGATTTGTTAATGAACTTTTCGTTTTTGATGCTTGATTTTTTTCAATTCCTATTAAATCCTTATTTGTCGGTTAAATATAGCTGGATACATTGATTAGATTTCGGTTGATTAAATAAGTACAAGAGCACGTATACACAAGGGCCACGACTCATGTTAAAGGCCAGTCCCTAACCTCTAACGATGCTTAATGAAATCGAATGCATTGCGCATACCTCAAGGATTGATCAACGCCGAGAGCTCTATATTTTGTTAAACACGAACAGCGTTTTTGTTGTCCACGAACTATTTTACATTGCATAACTTTAATTCTGCTTTTTTAAGATATGGATTTAAAAAGGATAACCTTTCCATAGCTCTGCTGGTAATATCTATGTATCCTATAGTTGCGCATCACGTCGCGGACAATAGGTAACATGGTTTAAAAGATCCAAAAGTTTCTTTATTTGCTGTTCATCGTTTGAATAACATATACTTTCTAGCTGGTTACATCTTGTCTAACTGTAGTGTCTTCTCATTTTTCAGATTGTATCACCAGCCACTGCGTTTTCTATGGACTCACGCCGTCGAACCACGCTTGCTTGTGCCAATGTGCCGCAAAAAGAACAAGCCAATTCAATGTGATCTCGAGATACAGTTCAAGGTATGTCAAACAGTGTTTCAGCGGGTAATTTTTTTCATTTTATGAAGTTGTTTCTCTGGTGTATTATGGCGAACGCTATTTTCTCTCTCCTGCAGTGACGATATTTGGTTTTTATGTTCACTCATACATGTGTTGTTTATAACCCTGTGACTTTTTGTAGCATCAAAGATGTCTATAAACATTGAAAACGTAGAAAGTGAATGGAGGTATAATCAACTATTAGTTCAAATGACAACCAATAAATTCTCAATTTGTATCATTATTGCGACAAAATTGCCTAGTTTTCTGTGCCTCATCAAAAGGCACAACGAGCATCAAGTTTTTTTTGTTTCTCTTGAAATTCGATCTAGACTGTGAGGGTGGATAACAAAGGTTTCTGGAACCGGTCTACTCTACTTTATCTACATTGCTGCACTTCCGTGGGAGAATGGCTAATTCTTCAGATTAGGAGACCTTGTTGGGGATGAGGATCAGCCATTATTTATCGTGTTCACCACAACGATGCCGAAATATGAGCAAAACGTGGACCCCGAGCCAAATCGAACCGCGATTCCCCCTTTTGGAGCTCGCGGCTCGCGCATTACACGCTGGGGCACGGAGACCTTTGCTCTGCGTTTCTCTCAGCTAGTTTTTCTAACTACCAATGCCACCAGCAATCACTCTCATTTATGTTGAGTTACGAGTTCAAAATTCTTCGTGGTGAACATAATCATTCTATGACAAAAGATAAGTGATAAAGTTCTCGGCGTTGATCAGTCCCCGAAGGATGCACCATGCACACGACTTCACTAAGCATCGTGTAGAGGTGTTTGAATGCATATCTGGCCTTTATAATGGCTCGGAGTGGCCTGCCGATGTGTCGAGCCAGTGCAGATATCCTTCCAGCCAAGTCGTACCAATTTGCCGATCCAGAGGGATGGAAGGCTTGGTGTGCCATGGGCGCGGGGATTGATTCCGCGTGTGTATTGCACGGCGCTTCCGACCACTGCGCCACACGCGTCCTGTCTAAGCGTTGGTCGAATAAAAGTGTTTATACCATCCCTGTTTCTGCTGGATCGTACACAGTATTATTAATGGGCCATGTTTTCTTGAGAGTGAAAGAACCTACGATTCGGCAGGGTTAGTTAGGGCAGTAAATAGAAGCTAGCAAAAGCTTAGTAAATAAAAGCTGCTAAAAGCCATTCTAAAGTGTCTAAATCTGGAGCGACTACTGTGAATACCAACACTTGTTGCACATTTGGCCGTCTTTTACAACGAAGATGAAGAAGAATGGTTCTTCGGGACATTTGACAGCGGAGTCACTGAAGTTGGCGTCGTTGTCAGTGCGATTTTGCCCATGAACATAGTGTTCTTTCTACTGCTAGTAACTAGAATATACGCTTGCTGTCGAGAATATACGGTCGGAGACCAGCCATCATCAAGCAGTAGTGGATATCTGACCTTGTAATGGTGACGAAAACTATTCTTGATACTCGCAATTCGCGAACGACAATACAGAATGCACGTTCGGTATACAGTCGTCATCTTATATCTAAACTGGCAAAACTGCAAAGAAGCGAATAGAGGAAGTTTTAAGAGGATGAGCGCGGCAGTAGCATAGTGGAGGAGATTGGATTCAGTCTGTTCTGTGTAGTGTGTTGATATGGTCTACCAATGCATTTACTTATTTTATTTATTAATTTATTTGTTCAGTATTAATTAATGTTATTAATATTCAGTATTAAGTATTATTAGTTTATTTATTTATTTATTTATTTATTCAGTATTTTTGTCTACCCGAACAAATCAGGCACGAGTTTGACGATAGCGGAGTAATGGAAGGAAGGCTCGATGAGAGTGGGAAGCGATGTTCAAACAACAGTTACTTTTGTATTGCAGAGCATCTCTAACCACTACGCACTTCCCTCCTTCGCTTTTTTGACGCGGATTTACTTCTGGTTTCTTACTTTTTGCTTAACCTGAATGAACATCTCCGAAGGCTGCAACAATGCTTACCTGGATCGAGAAATCAACATGAATTAGAGAGCCAGAGACTTATTGATTGGTTCCTTATAGTAGTTGAGAAGCTTTTTTGTTAATTAATCCATTTCAATAGTCTAGTATAGGATCCGTCCTTGCGAGCGTGTTCATTTTCCGCACCTACGATACTTCCACCGATTGACGAGTTGGCACTGATAGAACTTAGTGGTGCTGGTATCGAAAAAGTTCGTTTTGATCTTACATACGAAGGCAGGAAGCGTGATCTAGTCGAGATTCTCACTACAGGCCATGGACGGGTGCCAATCACTGTCACTGAAAGGTAAGCAAGTAATAATTTTATTTGAAAATTTTGCTCAATTCTTGTTGCTGTATGCTAGGATTGGACAAAATTTTCACGAATTCCTTTAATTTGTTATAGTTTGGCGTGATCGTCTTATATACAGCACGCGATGTCTACAAATGACATCGATGGTTTTGTCCAGTAATTTTCTTCCCTTCTTCAAACATTACTTCTTCAGTTGCCTTGACGACAATGAGCTGGCGCAGCAAAAAGACTGGACACTTCGCCAAATATTCGATCACCGAGTGGACCGACCAAGTGGCAAAGTAGTGAAATTTGCCAGAGAGTACGAGAGAATGAAAATGGTGTGGATTTTTCGTTTCTTGATTGAGGTGTATCAGCTAGGTAGAACTTTATAATTTTTAAAAATGTAGCTGTGAATCAGGTTTATAGCGTTCCTTTATATTTTTACTCTTAGTGCTCAACTAAGTCCCTCGTTTTTGGAATTAATAGTGGACTTTTGAAATGTGTAACATTTTGTTATCTGTCACCGTCTATTACTACTCATCTTCGAGGTTTTCTTTGTATAGATGGCTCAATAGATCTTGCGAATGTCTACTGTGATCCATAATTTCACATCTCTCATTTCTAGAGGATCAGGGAGATTTCTTGGTTCTTGGACAGGAAGTCTTCCCGATTCTAGTTACTTTATTCTAATTACCTCACCGATATGACTTTGCTTGGTAGTCTCATTTTCCGGTACGTTATGTCGTTTGGCTGCTTAACGAATCAGCACAGATTCAAAAGGTTGAAGTTACAATTTGATTTTTCATTAGTAGTACCCTATTTTAAAGGATAACGCTCTCGGCTTTCATCAATTCCTGAAGGATGCGCCATGCATTCGACTTCATTGAGCATCGTTGGAGGTGATTGAATGCATATTTAGATTATACAATGACTCGAAGTGGTCTAGAGCCACTACTGCCTCCCAGACAAGTCTGGTACCAATTTGCCGACCACAGAGGGATGGAATGCTATGAGCCTGGGACGCGGGATCGTTCCCATGTGTACTGCTGGGCGCCTCCGACCACTACGCTACACGCGCCTGTACTCCATATAAGTAACGTAATCCGGGCACGTACGACTATTCCTATTTTTCTACCATGTGTGGATTGCACTGAACTCGGTATGTAAGATCCATTGTATGAGTCGTACAAAGGTTACTTGCTGCCAGCTAAGCAGTAATAATCTCTATATAGCTCAGTCGGTACAAAAGGTACGAAATCGTAACCATGCACATGCATTTCTATTTATTCAAGAGAGACATTTTAACATTCTCCTCGTTAGTGACTTTTTGTTTTGTGTGGTAAGCAAACTCGTACGGAATGGGGTTCTCTTTTATATTACTAAGTGTAAAATATAGCCATTGTATGAGTCGTACAAAGGTTACTTGCTGCCAGCTAAGCAGTAATAATCTCTATATAGCTCAGTCGGTACAAAAGGTACGAAATCGTAACCATGCACATGCATTTCTATTTATTCAAGAGAGACATTTTAACATTCTCCTCGTTAGTGACTTTTTGTTTTGTGTGGTAAGCAAACTCGTACGGAATGGGGTTCTTTTTTATATTACTAAGTGTAAAATATAGTTTTTTTTTTTTGTAATTGTGCACGGCACATAAATGTTGTGACGAAACCGTAGATTGGTTTTTAAAAAAGCATTACAAGAAGCCTTTGCACAGCAAAATAAACAGCGAGAAAAAAAACTGGATTAAAAATAATACATTCTGTCCGATCTTACCCATCTGTGCGTTGGGACCAATGCATAATGCAGTGGGGTGGTAGGAATCGTTATTTCTAGTGAACAAGTCCTTTAATCTGTTTTCGCTATTCTCCTCCCTCTACTGCACTTTGTTCCCAGTTTTACCTGTTGCTCGCTGTATTATGTTATTTGTCTTTAGTCAAGGCATCCTGGTGGTGCTGGTGACTTGCGATGGCAATCGATTGATACTGTTCCTGCAATTCGACAGTACCTCAGAACCCTTCACATGGTATATTTTATTCATTCGCAAACCTTACTATAGAAAACTGTTAATATTTGCGATGCTGTTATTACCAGTAAAAGATCCTGCTTATTATTTGTAGGACATATAATAATGCGTGGGTGCGATATTTACCAATTGTTTTTAGGAGATCACGGCCTGTCCACCGTCGCTTGCACCGTTCGTTGTCAATGATGTGAAGCTGGCGTCGTGTGTAGCAAAATTTATTGGCAACACACCGTTGGCTAATCGACTGGATATTGAAGCGCAACGTTTGGAGCATGCAGCAAAGCTGTAGTTGTATTTTCTTACAAATAATGTTTCTTTTCCTTTTTTTTTCTTTTGTTTTTTTTTTGAAGGGTGTGGAAGTGAAATTCCATCCAATACCTGCTGTATTGATCCAGACACGTTGTTTTCTAGCACTGTGACCAGTTCTAATGTTGACTAGCTCAGAAACTGCTGCTTTGTTATTACTGTACATTGTTTTAATATGTCAGTATGGTAGGGAAAAACGGCTCTTACGAGTATACTAGACTTACTTAATAGTAATTACTAAGGCCGACTTTCTATCTACCTCGGCAATCACTTAATTTACTACATTCTTCATGATCAAACACGAGATGTTACTTTATTTTCTGTTACGGTTCGGGTGACGTTTCGGCGGATTTCATCCCATTCAAAGCCTCGAATGGTCGTGTTGAATGTAATCTACCCACCATGCAGCCTGCATTACCAAACAGAGCCAGGATTTTAATCGCATTGAAAACAAATTAACTTCATCCCACACTTGGGAATTTAATAAGCCTTTCCGACATTACAATATGCTTCTTAAATGCTGTGTGAGATCACTCGTAATAACGAGGCATTTCTCCTTGCGTTTTTCCGATTCTTGGAATTAAACCAATTTACTTCGAGAGTTTTGCTCGCTGAAGTTTTCAATTTCTGTCTCAGGCTGATAACCTCTAATTCAAAATCTTCCCCATCATGTCTCTGTGTCCTGTGCACGCCTAGTGGAATATTGGGTTTAAGGTTAAGTTTACCTACTAGGTGTTCTTTACGAGGGCGAGGTGTTGCTTTATTCTTTATTGACGGAAAAGCTGACGTTTTGGCAGATCCTCATAAAAAGCGGTGAGTGTACGAAGAGCTACTTTGTTTTCAATGCGATTGAAGTCTTGGTTTAGTATTTTCTATCTTTGGTTATGGAGGTGTTTGGAACAGATTGCAGTGAAATCGACCTTCCCAGACTTTGAAGATGGCGAAATCAGCCGAAACGTCAGCTTTCGCGTCATTAAAGAATAAAGTTACAACTCGTTTTATTGCCCAATGAAAATGGTTTTCACCGCTCGGTCTAGCGACCCTAACATTCTGACTACTTCCGATTAAAAAATGCATTGGTTTAGTTCTTGTCATTTCGGAGTTATTGTACAAGTTCTAGCTGTTTTACTGCATTTCTAAGCGATGTTCAAAGATGGCAAGCTTCATAATTCCTTGACATTGCGTGGTTTCTTGTTACTTGTTACGAATTTTATGGTCAGTACACATTAGCAAGATTATGATGTTGACTTTTATCACATCATGTATATTTCTAGATTCACTGAATTCGTTTTCAATAAAACTAAAAATAAAAGTGACGTTTTCGTAAAAATGTTCATTTACTGACTAATAGGTTCCAAACAGGATCTGGAAAGTGTTATCATCAGGTGGTTAGTACATCATCGGCAGGGTTCACTGCCGTCGTAGAGCCTGCTGTCATTCCTGCAATACTTCAAGCTGCAGGGTTACATCTTGTTTTGGAGATGTCCGTTATTCTTGTTTCTATCATAGGTGAGTGCTATTTTCTATGTTTTCTGTCCCTTTTTTCTTTTTAAATAAGGGATTATAGATATAGCAATATTCTAACAATAAAGAAACCTTTTGAACCTTCATCACATTACCTGTACAATTCCCATCACCAGTTGTTTGGTTACGAGTGGATCAACTGTGGCAGGCTAGTGCTTCGCTTATACTTAGTGCTAAGTGCTCCACTTTTCTTATACTACTGCAAGAAAATCTGTAAGGAGAAGAAAACAACTGCCAAGCTTCTCAATAGCTGCAAAGGAAATCTATCATTTTAAATAACCATCAACAGTTTTCAGCAAAAGAAAAAGATTTGATCATAGTAAATGATATAAGTCAATTAAGTCAAAAATGGTTCTGCGACCAATTTTTCTTGATATCGGTTGTTAAAATCTCGCTTGTATTGTTCTCTTGTTCCAGTAAACGGGATGGACATTTTTAACAATACATATGCACTCTTCTTCAATTCACAGCTCATAGCTTCACTGTGATATGACTAACAATTCCACATCGACGTAAAAAAAGTCCTGTGCGATAGCCCAAATACGGTTCGATGAATTGCATTAGTACAAAGCTGCTGTGGTAAACGCATCTGTTTCCTCAGAAGTAAAGATGGTGTTTAAATCAATAGAGCTTCACGCTCATAAAAAGATCTGGGAATTCCAACCAGGCTTATCTGAGAAATATTCCTTCCGACTCACAATAACTGTCAATTGCCTGCGACGAGGACCTGATAAAAGGTACAGCTCAAACTTCACGGAAGTGCAAAAACGCGATATGCGAGAGGTACGGGAGCTGATTAGGTCGAAAAACATAAGACTATCCGTTAGTGATAAAGGTGGAAAGTTTGTCGTAATTCCCCATCAGTTAGATGTTGAATCGTCCATCATCTGAGAGGAAGTTGAAAAGTAGTTGATTGAGCCACGAAGGGGTCAAAATGGCAAGGGATGCTGGTTTAAAACCATCAGTTATCTCTCAACTTAAAGTTCACTTACCAACATGTCCCAACTTGTACTTACTTATAAAAGCTCATAAGTTAGGATTCAGCGATGACCTTATCGTCTACCGATTCCTCATTGTTTAAGGTTAGACCGATCATTAGCTGTGTAGACGGGCCAACGGATAGGATAACATGGCTTTTAACCTTAATATTTAAGCAGTTTTTAAAACACATTATAGCCCATCTTACAAATACACAGTTGTTTCTGGATTGTCTGCGTACTGCGCAGCCCAACAGTGCGTACGTGATGGAGTCATTTGACGTTACCGCCCTTTATACAAACGTGTCGAATGACTCCGCAATGGAAGCCATATTCGAACTCCTCACACAGCACGAAGGAGAAATAAACATGTATGGCTTCAAGATAGAGCAGTTGATGGAACTCTTAAAAGAATGCTTGAGCTGTTCAATCTTCAGATGGTCCGGAAATTACTACGCTCAAATAAGAGGGTTGGCAATGGGACAACGACTGGCACCAAGTCTTGCCACTGCGTTTAATATCTAAGGTGGAAGCACCAGTGACCGATCTCGGGCTGCTACTCTACTGTAGATATATAGATGACTGTTGTCCTTTTCTCAACACGAAAGGAAATGGACAAATGTTTCGAGTTGTTCAATGAACAGCCAGAGTATATCAAGTTCATCCGAGAAACACCTGGCTTCCATTCCTGAACGACCAAATCAACCTGTCCGAAAATGGGTACATTACGAAGTGGTATTGATAGTAAGTAAAAACATCTCGGTTCATTACCTTTCCTCTCACCCCTCTCACACGAAAAGGCACTTGTGAGAAACATGTTTCGAACAGCAACCAACTTGCGCACGAGAAAACAACAGAGAGAGGAATCGCGAAACTTGGAACGGCAAATAGCTATATCTGATGGTTACAAAACTGTATCTCGGGATAGGTACAGGGGAAACGCTAGGCCTGCAAACGAAAACTCTAGCGATTAAAAGGTCCCGTTTTTCCTACCCTTCATTTCAAGTGATGTAAGCGCAGCTATAAAACGCTGTTTAAGAAGGGCGGGTCTAGAGAATTCGGTAAATGTAGTTGAAATGCCACCGAGTAATCTTAGGCGCCAGCTATTTCGTAACCGCCTATATGACCGTCCATGTGCAACACAAAATTGCATAATTTGCCCTAATGGTAGAGACGGTGATTGCATGAGCTCAGGTACAGTATCTGACCTTATGTAAGGCGTGCGGAGACGAATACATTTTCGAAACGGGCAGACCCCTCTGTGTCCGTATAAAAGAACATCTAGTCGGCAAAAGTAAACCAAATACCCCACTAGGCACGCATCGGACCCAGAGACATTAGCGGGAGGACTTTGAAGTACGTGCCACGATCCTCGCACAGGAGTCGCAAAGTCACATGCACGCAAAACACTCGAGGCGTTCTGGATTGATTCCAGAAATCCGAAAATGACCCGCAAGGAGGAATGCCTTACTATCACGCGTGATATTGGGCAGTATATAAGCCTGTTATTCTGATAAGATGGGCACACTGCGATTCCATGTGAACTCTGTGCGGTTGGTCTCCATGTGACATGTCTAGTGGAGGACTCATAGAAAGCGGTGAGCGCGCAAAGACTTTGTGTTCAATGTGATTGAAACTTTGGTTCAGCATTTTCTTTGTTTGGTTATGGAGGCGTTTGACCGAGTAGATTGCTGTCAACTCGACCTTTCCAGGCTCTGAGGAAGGCGAAGTCTGTCGAAACGTCAGCTTATTGGTGAATAAAGAATAAAAATAACATCTCACGTTTGCTCAACAAGAATACGAAGAATTTTTTGATCAATGCCGAGGTTAATAAAAAGTCGGTCGTGGAGTTATTGCAACAGTACTATTACTTCCATTATTGGTGTACAGTTGGTAAAGGAAAGTGGAAGGTGACGTTTGAAATAAAGGGTAGATGTGAATACACACATGGCTGATGGTCCGAACATGCGCCACAAGCAAACCAATCTCTCCATTACACCGCCGTTTATAAATTACTACCAGCCCTGACTAAGAGCGTAAAATTACTCACATGATACAGCTCACGAAAGTCATTGTATGGGCTGAATTTGCATGTTAACACGTTTAGTGGAGTCAAATACATGGCGTATCCCTTACGGATTGATCAACGCCGAAAGCTTTATCCCATATCTTTCAATGTTGGTGTACTAAGACCTACGGAAAAATTTTAATTATTTGAAGTACCAAGAGAAGCAATTATTATGGATGCCAGTACACAAACATGCGAAAAGAAGGAAGCGTACGGCATCATTCTGATTGAGGCATTTCCATTGCATATCAAAGTGTTGTTTTTCATAGCAACAAGTGAGTTTCTGCTTCCCATAGTGCCTGCTACCCGGTTTCTCTTTGTACCACTAAATGTCGACTGTGGACGTCTTTCACTTTAAAATTTCAGTAGCGACACTCGTTCTCCTGCTATTGGGCTCGCTTTTTATCGATGTTTGTGAAGTGCGTAGCCGCAGAAAGGAAAGATCAGAAGGAAGTCATATATAACGTTATTTCAGGAAAATTGATAAATAACTATTAGTGAAGGTCGTGTGAAAGGAAACAGACACTTTTGCCATCAGTTAGTACAATTTCACATTATATACCTAAATTTGAGGTACTTTAATAATCCGACCCACTGCAAATTGAGGTGTGACAAATTTTCGAGCAATTTCACGAACGCAAGGTCATCAGCTGATACTAACTTATGTGTTTTAATAAGTATTAGACGGGACACGTTAGTCTATCTATTTTATAGTAAGAAATAACACATAGTTTTAAGCCTGATGTCTTTGCCACTTCAACCCATTGGTAGTTAAGTTTTCGGTATTGCCTTTTGTATTCCCGTTCAGATGATGGACGATAAAGGGTAGCATCACTAAGATGTACCTCTGTTATCTCAACAGCTAACGGACAAGGAATTTCTACGAACTCTCCTCCCGTATCTCTAACTGATAATGGTTTTTGAATTAATTAGATCTCTAATTTCTCGCAGACCACATTTTTGTGCGGCTGTAAGGTTAGAGACAAACTTTCTTCCCATCCTTCACGCAGAAAGAGGGCGATTGTGAGAAACATGTTTCAAACAGCCACCTCTGTGTGCACAAGTAGGGAACTAAAGGAAGAATCGCGCGACTTGGCTGGGCAAATAGCCATCTCCAATGGCTACGAAATTGCAACGCCACGAGATAAGTTTCGAGGGAGAGCGACACTCCAAAAGGAACGATTTGGCCAAAACAGGCTCGGCAAATAGCTAGTAAGAAATAACACATAGTTTTAAGCCTGATGTCTTTGCCACTTCAACCCATTGGTAGTTAAGTTTTCGGTATTGCCTTTTGTATTCCCGTTCAGATGATGGACGATAAAGGGTAGCATCACTAAGATGTACCTCTGTTATCTCAACATCTAACGGACAAGGAATAACTACGAACTCTCCTCCCGTATCTCTAACTGATAATGGTTTTTGAATTAATTAGATCTCTAATTTCTCGCAGACCACATTTTTGTGCGGCTGTAAGGTTAGAGACAAACTTTCTTCCCATCCTTCACGCAGAAAGAGGGCGATTGTGAGAAACATGTTTCAAACAGCCACCTCTGTGTGCACAAGTAGGGAACTAAAGGAAGAATCGCGCGACTTGGCTGGGCAAATAGCCATCTCCAATGGCTACGAAATTGCAACGCCACGAGATAAGTTTCGAGGGAGAGCGACACTCCAAAAGGAACGATTTGGCCAAAACAGGCTCGGCAAATAGCTATCTCCAATGGCTACGAAATTGTAACGCCACGAGATAAGTTTCGAGGTAGAGCGACGCTCCAAAAGGAACAGATTGGCCAAAACAAAGTCCCGTTTATCTCGCCCTTCATTAGCGATGAAATAAGTGCAGCGATGAAACGATGCTTAAGAAGGGCAGATCTAGAGGAATCGGTAGCGATAATTGAAATACCACCGAATACTCTTCGTCGCCACTTAGTTCGTAACCGCTTGTATAACCGTCTATTCGAAACATAAAACTGCGTAACCTGCCCTTATGGCAGGGACGTGACTGCATGAGTTCAGGTGCGATATATCTAATCTCTTATAGTATTTGCGGAGACGAATGTATTGGCGAAACGGGCAGACCTTTATGTATCCGCATAAATGAACACCTAGATGGCAAACGAAAAGTCAGACAAGACACGCATAGGATACAAAAGCATAGCGGAGACGATTTTGATATAAAAGTCGCTATCCTCGCATATAATGACAAAAAACACTAGCGCGTAATCTTCTTGAGGCTTTTTTGATAAATGCCAAAAACCCTAAAATGGATAGCAGTCAAGAATACCACGAGATCACACGTCATCTCGCCCCGTACCTTCGCATCAATGGTTGATGTTGTGGGGATGTGCGGCCGTCAACGACATGCGACGCTTGTTAGAGGCGCTTCCTCAGTGGAAGGCTCGTAGAAATACGGTGGGTTTTTCGAGAAGCTGTTGAACGTGTGACCACCATTTAGATTCTCATCTTTCTGTTTGTGCTGTTGAAGTGTTTGAACTAGTAAGTTGCGTATTAGTGTACCCTTCCTGGCTCCGAAGAAGGCGATTCTGCCGGAACGTCAGCTACGATTGTGTTGTATATGTGTTATTGTATGGAAGGAAACGTATACTCTCTAACAAACTCGCGACTGCTGAGAAAGAAAACGACGCATTCATAATCCAATGCCGAGGTTAATGAAAAGTCGATGCTGGGAACTGCCAAGTAGACTGTCAAAAGAATCTTTTTTGCTGAAGACGAAAAGACGTTCCGTTTTATTTATCATTCGTTTTGTCTGTTTTATGTTGAGCCTTCACTTTCTGGTTTGCGAGTGCATGCCCTTCACGGTGTTTCTGCTCCTCGGGCCGCCTCCACTCGGTGGACTGGGTGCGCCTCCATTCATGTGGGTCCGCGGCGCCGATTTTGAGTGGCTCAGACATCCAAGGAGGCTTGGACCTTCACGGTGCATCGGTGGAAACTGCGAGTGGGAACGCTTCATCACCGCCTCTCAGGTGCGCTTTAACACGCAAAGCGAAAATCGAATAGCCCACATTGCTATATCGTTCACTCGCAACGTATACATGATGGGTTTGGCATGGCCTTCTAACATAATTAAAGTCATTAAATTCATCTGTAACCTTATATTTCACTATACACGAACGTTAACGATAGAAAAAGCAACTGTTAATTCTTATTCTAAATATTTTACTAGATGATCCATCTACTATGTCCGTTTATTTTCAGATAATACTAAGAGTTCGAAGCTGGTTTTTCGACAACTGCCGGAAGATTTCGGATAAGTAGAGTTGTCGATGAGTTGAAAACTTCCTAACCTTGAAAAAAGGAAGTGCGATTTAGTTTTTTGAGTTTTCCGAAATTGAACTCCTTTATAAAATAAAAACAACCAGATTTCAAATTTCCTAACACATTCGCAACTGAATAAACGACAACGGTGCGCCGCTCAGGTGATTCGCCGTATTCGGATGTCCTGCTCTTTCTTACAACCGCGGTCGTGTTGGAAAAGATGAGCCCAGTCAGCGAAACGGCAGTAGTACATTTTCTGAGCTAAATAAAATCATACTTTATGAGAATAAAAAAGCTATCCGACTATTGTCAAAAATTTGGAGGCGATATCCAGATTTCAAGTTGAAGATCACCGTTATTTTCGGACCATATGAATAGACGTCAATTGATGTCACTACACAACACACTGTTGTTGCTGTGAAAAACGACTTCTGTTCCCTTTCTTTTTTGATAGGACTTTTGTTTGCGATATTAGCTAGCTACATTTGAAGAATGAACCATTCTCATATATCTTCGGTGTAAATGAAATGAAACCTAATCGATATTCACTTCACCGCGACAAATTAATGTCCAATCCATAAGGTTGTATTCCAGGAAAGGAACACCTGAGCTAGAAACGAGAGTGAAATTTCCAGTTCTGTGCCACGTTTGAGTGTTTTTAGACCACTTGTCCGGTCAGTAGGCATCGTGTTCATCTCTATAATAAAACAACGCTCTTATCGTAGTACAGGAGATTTTAAGACCAGCAGTCCAGTAAACATCTTCCGGTTGAGTCAAGTTTATGCGCGGTATGGGGCACAATACTTAGCAAACATTCGTCGTTCATTAACTGGAATCACCGATTCAGCTGCTCGTGTCAGATTTCCATTCTCGTCAGGCGACATATACAGGCAAAATTTGTATATGTTCTTAGCTCTGCAATTATTGCAGAATTTTATAGGCTTTGATAATAGCGCTCAACTATCTGTACGCAAAGCAAACCTTTCATTCACCGCCAGTCAAGCCACTAGTTGTTAGTCCTTCTGAAGAAAGGAAACGACAAAAATGAGGAGCTTTCTAGAGAAAGCGTGATACAAGTGGGATGCATATTTCTGCATCCACGTCTTTTGTCTGTCCTACTTAAGGTGTTCCAGAGAACTAAAAGACTTTATAAATAACCAGAATGATGCCGAGATATTTGCATACCCCTTTTCGCATAATCCCCCGCCGTTAAAAAATTGAAGGCAAATAGAAAAGCGTCGTCGGCATTGTGATTTACAGATAAAATTATTTCGAGCGGAATAGTGATGGAATAAATGGCATCGTTATCTTTCGCCACAGTTAGGACTAATACTTATCTTACGCTATGCCGCTAAAGAAGACGAAAAGAATTACGTTTGGCGTAGATGAAAACTTCGAAAAAAAAATAAAAGAAACATGCCAATTAAGCTAGGAAATTGTGGTCGTGACGAAATATGAGAATATTATATGATATATGCAGGATTATAAGTGGCTAAATTGCTTCCTGTATCCAGAAATGTTCCCTTCCCTAAGAAGAAACACGTTATGAATAATATAATGCTCGAATAGACTCGAATTATAATAAACGGTACACGAGTAGATAAGAAAACATGTACCTCAGTAAGTTTCCTGTACATCTTCAACAATTGTCAGTCCCGAATTCTATTATGTAGCTGAACAGAGGAGGTCCTCTTGCCCAACCGTATAATATAAGACGATCTTGGCCATGGCAGCGACTGCATCGATAGTTTTAACATTTAGGATTCGTCATGAGTAGATTTCCACTTAAATCTGGATTGACATAATGAGCGTGATGGGTAAAGGGTACATGCTGTTGGCGTTGATCAATCACCGACGGATGCGCCATGCATTCGACTTCATCAAGTATCGTTGGAGGTGACTAAATGCATATTTGGCCTTTACAATGACTCCCGGTGGCCTGCCGATGTATCGAGCCAGTTCTGCTATCCTTCCAGACAAGTCTGGTACCAATTTGCCGACCCCGGAGAGATGGAAGGCTTGGTGGGCCATGGGCGCATTCCACGTGAGCGTCACAATGGCGTCTCCAACTACTGCGCCACACGCGCTCTGCTTGAATGCATATCTGGCCTAAACAATGGTTCGAGGTGGCCTACCGATGTATGAAGTCGGTGCTACTATGCTTTCAAACGTATCTGGTACCACTTTGCCGACGTGGGAAAGATGAAAGGCATGGTGAACCTAGAGCTTGGGATCAAACCTCTGCGTATTGCAACTTCTTGTGGTGAACTATCGATAGTGGTAATACTTGTCGCTAGAGAAACTTGCGGTTTAGGAGGAAACGGAAGCTACTTTAGGTACAGCAACGGTCCTTACAGCCTATACATGTTCGCTGCCAAAACACTTCGTTTTTGACTACCAATCTCGTCTCCTGAATCACTTGTATTGTTTTTGGGGTGTGTATGACGCTTTTTACGTCCAAAAACTTGCTATCATGTTGTACCAAGTTACCTGATAAGCGCTGCAGCTTTTTCGACCAATACCGACCAACCAACACCAACTTTTTCGCAGCTCAGTCTCGGAATAAATATTCCGAAAGGTAGGACGATCCTGTTCGTTTTCTATGGCGATTTCTGTTGTTCAAAACAAAGTCCAAAGCTGAAAAACATTCTATTATCACGGTCTTCGTGAATTTAATGGGACAGTCATGGACACATGCATTAAATTCTCTGAGTTAAATTACCGAGCTCGAAGTGAGCAATTTAGACTATGTGCTTGAAAAATTTATTTTCCAGAAAAGCCTTGCTCCGTTGCTTCAACACCGTTTTTTCACACATAAGCAGCTTCATCACCATCGATTTAATAACCTCAGTCATCCTTTCAAGTGAACGTTAGTAGGAAGAAAGGCTACAAATGTCTTTATGCCTATGTATATACATATATAGCAGTGGATTTTGGAAAATTTTCATAAGACAGTAATCAAACATTCATGAGTTGGTCCGCTCAAAATGATGGAAAAGTCACACAAACAATTGCCGACCGGCGAACTCGACCGGTTTAAGTTTGATGTGAATCTTAGCCCAAGCATTAAAAAAGCAACCCCGTTTCTTTTAAGACCTATTTTCTTCACTTCGAAACTGACAGAAACTGTATGCTGAATTACGAGCCTTTTGAGGGAAGCGTTTTGATTTTATCCGTTTCGAACTCTAATCTGTCGAAAATCCTCCTCGAAGGAATCTCATTCATTCGAAAGCTATCGAATGCTATTTGATCCGTCAATAACATCATAGAGGCACTGCAAAGAGATGTGTTTCAGACCAGCTTCTCCATGCTCGGGGTCTGTTTGCTCTCGCTCTCGACTCTGACCACCGTGGTTCGCGCATTCCTTGACCGGTGTGCACTTTCGCTCTCGCACCCAACAACCCACCCACAATGCATGGAATTCATATAAAAGTGCACTGGGCACCTCACATGAGCTATCAAATCTGCTACAAGACATCTACTATGGTTTTTTGGATTTTTCTATCTTTGGTAAGTGTTTAGAAATTATCTCTTCCAGTAAATGTTTTTTCGAAACGATTTTATTTGGAATAGCTTGAATCTTTTCTTGCTTAATACTCCGTGGTAAAAAGAAAATTTACCATTTTTCATTAAAAATCTATTCGGTCTAGTAAGGCGCCTGATTTTTGGTTTTGTTTTGTCACAATGGATTGCTGGAAAAATGAATCGTCTACCTGTTCTGCCTAAGAAGTTCCTAGAAAGACAAGTTTCCAAAACAGTTACGCCTTCCTTTTCCTTAGTTATGTAGCACGCATTTTGAAAATTTTCCAATTTTTTGAATATTTTCATGCGGAATTTACTGACGTCGTCTGGAGAGTTCTTTCATTACTTAGTAATAAGTGTTCATTTTCAGAACAACGTGAACAATAAATGAAATTTCCCTTATTAACTAGCCCATTTCTCCGAAAATTCTGCAATAGTTTAGGAAGAAGAACTCCAAATAATATTTTCAAACAATTGGCTGTTTTCTTAGCTTAATAACGTTTTTAGATTAATTTGAGCTACACAATTGACATCTGTGACTACTACGCTCTGACGGGACAACTCGAAAATCATCCTGAATGTCCCACACTTAAGCCAAAGGCAACGTCGAAGCCACCACCCCGTATAGGACTGTGCTCAAGGTTCATTTCACGAAAATCTGAAAATCTCAGGAAATATTTTTCTTTCTACGCCCTCCTATAAAAATGCTTGGAAGGCACTATTTTTTTTTTGAAATTCAAGGAGCGTGTAATTTTTCACAAAAGATTTCTTCAATTCTACTCTAATTTAAAGTGATACTGTCTTACAAGAAAACTTTTCTACGTCTTCTTTTCAACTGCTTAGGTTTTTTTAAAGTTATTTGTATTTAATAGATCTGACCTCTTTATTGCAAGCTGCTCTTCAGTTCGACGACGTTGATAGAGTGCACTGCGGATGCGGTCACCTGTCCGCTCTCTGGCCAGGTTTGCATACAGTCGGATGGCAACAAGTGTTGTCAAGTTGAGACTGCAGGTGAGTTAGGAGAAACAGCAACAACATCGAAATTCTCTTGAATTTGTTGAAACAAAGTACAAATTTTGAACAGCTTTCTTTCGATTGTTCTTAGAAGCTAGAAATTTCGAAGAAAAAACTTGCCCACACTCTCTGAACTTTGACCTCTCTTCCCTTGTTAGTGGTAAATCTAATGTATAAGTTTTCATGTCTCGGGTAGCATTGTGAAATTCACACAGTCTTAAGACCCCCATCTGGTATATTCATGGTCAAGGTAGTCTTCCGTTAACAAGCGATGATTTCTCTATTGGTAGTGTAATCGAGACTACATACAATTTACAGAATTATACAGACTTGTAGAAGAGGTTTTCCTCTCTGACATCAGGTTTTCCTAGAACTAAAATCGCTAAAATTTGGAAGTGAAATTCAAGGTTTTAAAATGTCACTGCAAAAATCAGCGATATGCTGGAGGACGTCTTCATGTGTTCAGGGAGAAATCCCGTTAACCTATTGCTTTAGGTTCAGAGTACTGTGATGAAAAATAAATGAAAAAAAAGTTTAACGTTTCGTGGCCTCTAGAAAATTGCAATTTTGTAGTTGTAGAATAGTAGAAATCACATTGCATAGATGAAGATTAGTACATTCTAGTAGTTTCTGAACCAATGAATAGTGTTCACTATTAATCGAGAAGCTGATTTCAACATATTCAGTCCCGTATTCGCGAAAGTGTCAGGACAAGTTTGTTTCAAAATGCTTCAAAACTTAATCAACCCTTTTCTCCCTTACACACGTGCTTTGACACTGGCTCATTAGAGCAAGTCTTCAAATGTTATGAGGACACAAGGAGAGTTTCCGCTTTGCTGGTATTTATTTAGTAGAGAAAGATTTTTCTGCCTACTGTCAAGAGATGACCTCACCTGGCCTTTCCATTCCAAGGGCGCCGACATCGGGGACTGCTTACCCATGTATATTCGTGGTCCCATGAAAGTTTACCATTTTACTGCCAGGCTTCTTCCAAAACCTCGTAGGCGTTTAATAGCAAAATTTTACTTTTAGTTCTGCTAAATGTTAACCTCATATCCTCACTTCTTCACTTGGATGACTCAAACGATTGTTCTTCGCAGTCCGATACCCATGAACATCAGTATCACTATTAGACAAGAAACCATTCTGAGGATCTCTATTACTCAACATATTCGCGACGGTGTGCACTGTTGATCTCAATAGGCATATGCGCGAAAATAATTGAACTCTTCAATTCTGAGCAAATACGTCTGATCTTATTTAATTTCATATTTCCTAATAGCATTCGGTAGATTCCACAAATGCAAGCACAGAAAAGTTATTCTTGTCTAGCAAGATGGTAATGTGATTCCCTGTAGTTTAGAAAGGCTTTTCTTTGGTTTGTTAAATACCCTATCTCGAACAGCGGGACGATTGAACAAGCGGGATCTTTCCACCTACAGTTCTGCGTTTCACTGAGGTGCGTAGTTGTTTTAGGTGAGACTTGCACATAAATTTCGAAGGGATCAAATTCAGTTTCAGGTGTTTCTTTGCAAACTATGAATTTGAAAAGGCTTTGTGGTTCCTTCGGCTTCTTAATGCTACAATTACCGAAAAGTTATCGAAATTTCTCGCGAAACCAACATTGTCAAGGATGTGTAAGTAGTGTGTCAAAAGAAAACGAGTAGAAAAAACTTCCTGGCATGCCACTGCTTCATGTACATTTGTCGATGATTAGTCTGCATCGTCAAATATGTAAAGAACAGAGGATTAAGCGCCTAGTATCGATCACTTCCTAGGGGTCGATCTACTCATTCAACTCCATTTGTAGCATTATATAAGTGATATAGTTGAAATACACCTTCAAATACACATTATGCTGAACAGTGAAGTCGGAAGCATGAGGCATTCCTAAAGAATTGATAAATTTGGAACGCTTCCTTCTTTATCTTTTATCATAATTCCAAGAGATAGAATGTACATATGCATTCCACTATCATTTTGTTAAACAACAAGGACCGAAGCATTTTTCAGCGAATAACATTAGTAGTATGTGTGAATCCCTAAAGTTCATATAATCTTTAGATTGCGGCTAGATTGTTGATTTTTCGTTTTCTTATAGTACCTTTTGATTGCAGGAATTCCAGCGTCAGAGATTAACGCTAAATCTGGCTCGTGCCCACGACCAGTAGGTGTCTCTGTATTGCAGGTATGAACTCTTGCGCATGCTCACGGATACTCGAAGCACCATTTCAAGAAACTATCCTCCATTCTAAATTTCTGTGAACACTTCAAATCTAGTGTCAAAATGCTGTCTCCGATATATATATATAATCACAATCTTAACCGTTTTTGTTTACTGCCTACTCTTATTAATGGCAGGGTATATTGCGAAATATAACTTTAATGAAGCTGAGATATTTGCAGAACTCTGGACCGCAGGTGGCT
>MQTX01000161.1:250184-267410 GCA_009735665.1 Angiostrongylus cantonensis | reverse complement strand
CTGTAATGCTCTCAACGCTTGGTGCTTAATCGCCGGAAAGTGCTATTCATATCCTGATGGCGATATAAACAACCATCAGGATGATGGAATGTTGAGTTTTTTCAATAGGATACCATCGTTTGATACTACATAGAACAAAATCAATACTGCCGCCTCCTCTGATGAAAACCGGTCCCAAACCAAACTCCGCTCCGCAACGGTGGGCGACTGTCTATGGTCACCACCTGAGAACACTCTAATACGACGATTTTGATCGAATGCAAATTGTACTGAGATCTAGATGGTTTGATAACACGCTCTAATGGCCTAAATACTTCACAAAATAATAATATCTTGCGCCTTTTGCTGTTTCGGCCCAATCAATAGAAAATGTTTGTCTTTCTATGGCTTGTAACAGTAGGCTTTCGCTGGCCGAACCTTAAATTCAGTAAATAGTAAGTAAGCCTTTGTACAAATATAAGCACATAGGGAATAGCCCAATAACGAAATCAATCAAAAATTGGATTGAATGAAACAATAAGTACACTATATGTATATCTCAACTAGGGAAGATCAAGGCTACGTCGTATGTGAGATTTCACTAAAAGAAATAGAATCACAGGCGATCATGGACAGCCTATGGGTGATAGAGCTCGCTGAAGGCGCAGAGTGGGCAGTTCAATGTCAGTTCATTTGGCGACAAACATGGTTTTGCACAATATAGTAATACAATTCAAATAGTACTTTAACTGGTGAATTTAAGAAAATGCATTTTTGAAATATACTATTGGTAGCCATAAAACAGAGAAGAGGGTACGAATTACGTAATAACAGCGTGGTAACATGAAAAGAGGGAGAGAGAGTTCTTTATGAGGAAGAGTCGCATGTTCCGAGGAACAGTTCTTCTCCAGTGTCATAGACAGCGTTGAATGGGTGGCGTCGTCTCGTCTCGGCCAGGCCGATGACGTCGTACCTTCTCATTCTTACTTGCATGAGCAAGTCCTCTATCGAGGACTCGGATGCAAGTGTACATGAGTTGTAAGTACAGATCGTCACCATAGTTTTTGATCCAGGCAGCTTCTATTGGTCCTGAGATTTTAGCAGCCTCTCCGTACTCGTCCTACCCAACGCTGCGAAATTGGGGGCTCTTTCGGGGTCAGGGGAATGAGGCCCGTTTTTTTTACTGTGTTTAGCATATTTAATACCCACGTATAGCTTGCTGGGCTCTGAACGTGGCTGCTGGTTATACTCACGGGTAGCTTGCCAAGCTCTCCCAGAGTGGACATGGAGCTTATTTTTTGGAGGCGACTCTTAACCGCCTCCCATATACTTCCCTGTCACTTGTTTGCGGGCTTTTGGCCGAATTGACTCGTAGAATAGAATCCGCATGAAGCGAGAACGCACCCACACACGCATGTATGAAGACGCCTAGCAAATACAGAAAGTATGTGCCAAATCGGCGCCGCAGAAACAGGGAGTCCATCCCCTGGATCCACCTGCGTCTCAGGGAAGCAAAGGTCGCTTTTGGTCCGCGATTAACCCCCTATCCGCCACCTGGGGACGCGCCACGTAGCCTCGCGACTAACCGGCTCGAAATCCCTCATATGAGGGAGATCCATGGCCTTGAGATCATAGCTTCGAATAATTAATTTCATCCTCTCAAGAGCATGAGACAGTTTTACTATGTCAGTTAATCGTCAAGTCATTCGAATGATATGATGGCTGTGTATCTCCGATTTCATTCAAGGACGTTTTATTAAGCTCTTGGTGTGTGGGATATTCGAGTATAATGTCTGGATTACGGTGAGGTTTGTCAGAGTAGATGACAATTGTTTCGATTAGCTGAACCTATTAGAAACTCCTAACCGATCTATGGAAATGTAAATATTAAATTTAAATCGTTGAGCGAGACCCACATGCCATTTTACATCCTATATTCGTCTTGGTGTAAATTTTAATACAATGGGTTTGCAAACGTGATTGTTACTATCGATTCAATAATAAAGAGTATGTTGTGACAAGCTATTTCATTTGTTAGACGATTGCTACTACGTACTGTTTCTATAAGGCGGTTTGCTTCTTGTTCAGGAAGCCGCTATAGGTTGTTGGATGGACAGCAACTGTCCAGGGATACAAAAGTGTTGCGTTGAGCCAAATCCTGCGACGAGTTCAGCGACGCGAATTTGTCGTGATCCGGTCGGAATCCGAAGTCAGTATAATGGGAATTTTTTATAGCTATTTGATGCCAATATTCTATCTTATGAAACGATGTTTCGATGATTACATGGCAAATTCAATATCTCTCAGCATTGATCTAATACTCCTTTATAGTCGTGTTTAGCAAATACAATCTGTTACTTAACTCTTTATTATGGAAAAACTGATGTTTGGGCGGATTTTATCTTCCTCAGAGTCTGGAAAGATCAAGCTGGCGGCAATCTACCGAGCCAAATACCTCCATAACCAAACCGAGAAAATGCTATACCAAAATTGCTGGGATATTTACAGAACTTCTGACTGTAGGTGTCTGCGGAGGGAAACGAACGCGCTACTGTCCTTTCCCGGGAGTAACGCGTTCACCACCACACCATGCGAGTCCTTCGTTTCGCTCGTCTCTATCGATCAGTGCCGCTTAATACCCTGTCATAAAAATTATAGAAGGCAGAAAATAAAAAGTAAACATTGTGAATTCAGCTAAACCAAGATTTCAATCGCAACGAAAACAAAATAAGTTCTTAGCCAGGGATACAAAAGTGTTGCGTTGAGCCAAATCCTGCGACGAGTTCAGCGACGCGAATTTGTCGTGATCCGGTCGGAATCCGAAGTCAGTATAATGGGAATTTTTTATAGCTATTTGATGCCAATATTCTATCTTATGAAACGATGTTTCGATGATTACATGGCAAATTCAATATCTCTCAGCATTGATCTAATACTCCTTTATAGTCGTGTTTAGCAAATACAATCTGTTACTTAACTCTTTATTATGGAAAAACTGATGTTTGGGCGGATTTTATCTTCCTCAGAGTCTGGAAAGATCAAGCTGGCGGCAATCTACCGAGCCAAATACCTCCATAACCAAACCGAGAAAATGCTATACCAAAATTGCTGGGATATTTACAGAACTTCTGACTGTAGGTGTCTGCGGAGGGAAACGAACGCGCTACTGTCCTTTCCCGGGAGTAACGCGTTCACCACCACACCATGCGAGTCCTTCGTTTCGCTCGTCTCTATCGATCAGTGCCGCTTAATACCCTGTCATAAAAATTATAGAAGGCAGAAAATAAAAAGTAAACATTGTGAATTCAGCTAAACCAAGATTTCAATCGCAACGAAAACAAAAGAAGTTCTTAGCGTAGTACTTACCGCTTTGTGTAATTCTTAAAGACTGTTTTGTTATGAAGGTGCTAACGGAATAGATTGCAGTCAACTTGACCGTTCCAGGCTCTGAAGGAGGTGACGTCCCCGAAACGTCAGCTTTCCCTTATAAAGAACAAAGTAACACCTCGTCTTTGCTCAGCAGGAGTGTAAAGAATTCGATGATTTTGTTGCAGAACTTTGAGAAATCTGTAAAAAGGCTGCAGTAAAATGTACACACAAGACACATCCATGTTTACGAGTGAAGCTTAACTTTTCACATGCAAACATCAATCGAGCATGAAATCCAGAATATAACGAAGATTTTGCTTTCATCATTTGATTTCCTAAGGCTTCGCCAAGTAATCGCCAAAGCCAAGATGTAGAACTTGAGGCATACCGCTTTTTTGCTTGGCTGCAAAATTAACTAGTTAAATTTTTACTAACAGGGAAATATAAGGAAAACAGAATCTGTTATCACCAACAACTGTCCTTTTTTCTACAATATGAATATCTTTTGTTTACGTACCATATAGAGTTTGATTCAGATAGGGAGTATCGGCATATGTGTGCATTGCGTTTCTTTTAGTTGCTTTTTTTAAAAATACCCACATACATGGAGAAGACGCCAACATACATACATACATACATACATACATACATACATACATACAACAGTATTTTTCTCGTAGTTCTAAGCATTCTTGAATTCTCCGCGATCTCTTAAGTCTAGTTATGTTCTAATTGACTCGGAAACGTTTACTAACATCGTCATTCACCGTAGCGTTGAGACAAAACTGAAAATGCTCAGCGTGGTTAGACAAGTCTCTGTTAAAGAGTAATATGTTATAAAATTTCGCAGCCTAATTGTTTGCTCAGTAACTCAAATTGTTGTCACCTTCCTTCAAAATAACATTTTGATCACCTCTACACAGCCTGAATTCAATCGATTTTTATTCTAACGATAAACTGAATCGTTCTCCAACTACTACAGGCACATCCCTGTGCTCGTTGCCGCTAGCGGTTGGCTCATGCACTGCACCGTCAACTCGTTTCTACTATGATTCGTCGTCAGCATCCTGCAAACGTTTCACGTATTCCGGCTGTGGTGGAAATGCTAATAATTTCCAATCGTTGGCGAGTTGTCAGGCTACATGTGGCTCATCTGGTATTTCTTTTCTAACAAAACCATTTTTTGCCTTTACTAGTAATACGCGCTCTACTTTTATAAGTTGATATCTTTAATTCACCTCCCATGTTTTCAACATTTGTTAGTTCCCATTAAAAACCTGACTGCATCTTTTAGTTTTCTTGCATGACGAGTGGTGAAACCGATCAAAACGAAAATACAACTAAGATGATGTTTAGATATTTGCAAAACTCTGGACCGCAGGTGTCTGCGGTAGGAACGAAAGGACTATTGACCTTTCCGGGGAGTAACATCTTCTCCACCACACCATGCAGGTCCTTCGTTTCGCATGTTTCTCAGCTAGTTTTATTGATCTGCGATATCAGGAATCACCCGTCAACGGGACTGATCAAAGGAGCCCAAATCGGCAACGAACCTAGTTAAGCTGAGGCTGAAGTCTGCATCATCTTAGTTGTATTTCACATGATACTCTGCCCTTAAAAATAATAGTAGGCAGTAACAGTTCCCAGGTTCGACTTTCTATTAACCTCGGCATTGGAATATGAATGCGTAGTTTTCTTGTTCAGCAATCGCGAGGTTGTTATACAGCATACATTTACTTCCATAGAAAAACACACAATACAATACAACACAACAGTAGCTGACGTTTCGGCAGTATCGCCTTCTTCAGAGCCTGGAAGGGTATACTGATATACAATTTATTAGGCCAAACACTTCAATAACACTTACAGTAAATCGAACCCTGCATGAAAAAATGGATAGTGAACAAAAAGTTAAGACATTGAGGCAAAGATTCAACGTCGTTGGTAAAGAGAAGCCCTAGTCGAAATACTAGTGGAGTCCAGACTTCGATTAAATTAAGGTTGTTACTAATATCTGCTTCTAAGCTTATTCTATGAAGTGTGCACTCTAATACTATAATTATTCTTCATTTTTTTCTCGTTGCAAGAAAAGACACGGGTTTTCATTGAACTTACACTGATTAGGAGCCGAGCCGAGCGATTCTTCTCTTAGCACCCTACCTGTGCACACAGAGGTGGCTGTTTGAAACATGTTTCTCACAAGCGCCCTCTTTGTGTGTGGAGGGTGACAAGAAAGGCAGTGAACGATAATGTTTTTGTTACCTAGTTTTCGGTACCGCTTTGTCATGTAACCGCTACTTGAAAAGTTAATTTGAACGTTTAGAAACGGGAGCCAGTCGTCTTTCGGTTTCTTCCGGGTGAACTTGATGTACTCTGACTGCTCGTTCAATAATTCAAAGCATTTGTCCATCTCCTCCTGTGTAGAGAAGACGACAAAACAATCGTCTATATATCTGCAGTAGAGTAGCGGCCGGAGACCGAGAACGGGGGCTTCCACTCTAGACATAAACGCAATGGCAAGGCATGGTGCCAGTCGCTGTCCCATTGTCAGCCCCTTATTTGAGCGTAGTATTTCCTAGACCATCTGAAAATCGAGCAGTTTAGGCACTGCTTTAAGAGAGCCATAAGCTGCTGGATGGACAAGCCATGCATTTTTATTTTTCCTTCATGTTCAACAAGAAGTTCGAAGATGGCTTACATTGCGGAGTCATTCGATACGTTGGTGTACAGCGCCGTAACGTCGAACGACTCCATCACGCACGCGTTATTAGGAGACGCGTCACATAGGCGTTCTAGGATCATTTGGGTATTCGTGAGGCTGGAATGTGGCTGAGCAACTAGGCAAGTATTAGGCTTGAGAACCAGGTTATCCTATCCGTTGGCCCGTCTACACAGCTGATGATGGGTCTAACTTGGATGATTATGGATTGGTTGACGCAACATCATCAGAAGATACCAATTTATGTGTCTTAATAAGCAGGTATAAGACGGGACATGTTGGTTTATTGATCTTAAGGTGTGAAATAACCGATGATTTTAAGCTCGTAGCCTTTGCCACGCTGACCCATTCATAATTCAATGCCGAGGTTAATAGAAAGTCGATCGTGGGTACTATTACAAGATGTTCCGATTATTACTCATTTCTCAGTATCGCTGTGGTAGGATTTCACAAATGATTTTCTCCATTCAGGAATCACCGGTACTTCGCAGTGCCCTGCTGATGCCAACGCCGGGCTGAACTGCTTCTTTGTGCATGCCGACGCGTGTAACTCGGACAGTGATTGTCTTGGACGCGAGAATACGGTAACTGATTAGTGTATTAGTTGGTTGGTGATACAATCGTTTCTTTCATACTTAGTTTTGAAGTCGTTTCACAGAGTTTCTCTGTAATTCATCTACGCAAATCAGCCTTTAAGATAGAAATGAATACCAAAATTTGTTTCAAATTATAGGTTCAACCGTCATGCTGTATGACAACATGTGGCTACAAAATTTGCTACCAGTATTGAAAAATCAATGCCCACTATTCAACTTGTTACCTACCATTTGTTTACTTTTTTATTATTATAAATATTTTGTATAAGTATGTAGCATTCCTTCATAATGGTTTGTTTGTTGTCGTCCCAATCGGGATGTTAACAGAAGCAATCACACTTATGAACTGATCTTGTTGAGCTGATGTGAGGTTGGTATAGCTGTTGTTGTTATTTACTTCTCAGCTAAAGAGCGAACATCAAACTTGTCCTATCCTATACTTGCTAATTAAAACGCCCAAACATGTTTGTGCTGGCAAGCTAGCGTCGACCGCCTTTTCGTCATTTAAGGTTCGACCAAGCAGCCAGTTGTATAGGTGGGCTAACAGATAGAATAACGTGGTTCCTTAACCTGGCCCAACTGCTAAAGTTCCTAAAAACCCATCTTTTCAATACCAAAACATTTCTAGGCCTACAGTGCGTGCAAACAGACAGCACGCATGTAATGGAGTCATACGTTGTTACTATACTTTATACCAACATGTCGAATGACTCCGCAATGCAAGCCATTCTCGAGGTGCTCGTAGAGCGCAAAAATAAAAATGTACGGCTTGTCGAATGTGCGATTAATGATTCTCTTAAGAAAGCTTCTTAACTGTTAAATCTTCAGGTGGTCTGGAAAATATTTTCCACAGAGGGTTGGCCATGGGACAGCGATTAACAACAAGCATTTCCATCCCTTTAACGTCTATGCTGGAAGCTCCCGTTCTCGGTCGCCGACCCATGCTCGACTGTCGATACATAGACGACTGCCATAGTCTGTTCTACATAAGAACAGATGAATGGGTACTCTTAATTGTTAAGTAGATAGTTAAACTGTATAAAATTCACACGGTAAAAACCAGTCGAGGACTGCCTTCCATTCTTAAATATCCAAATAAACTCTCAGAAAGCGGCTATATAACGAAATAGCACCTTAAGCCAAGCAGTAAAAAGTATTCTACTTCACTACCTCTACTCTCATCCTTCATTTATGGAAAAAGCACTTATCAAAAACATATACCATACAGCTCAAAAAGGGGCCACAGGAGAAGGGAGAGGGAAAAAATCGCAAAACTTGGCACAAAAAATAGCCATTTCCAATAGCTACAAAGTAGAAGCCACTCGGGTTAGACAAAAGCGTAGGGTGGTTTTCCAAAATAATGTTTCGAACATAGGTAAGATTTCCTTTAAGCTACCCTTCATATCAAGTGAAGTAAGTTACGCCATTAAGAAATGCTTAAGAAAAAGTGGTCTTGAAAATTATGTAACGATTATTCACATCCCAATCAAAACTCTATGCCGTTGGTTAGTTCGCAACAGTCTCTATGATCGACTGTGCAAGTCAGAAAACTGTATGATCTGTAATAGTACCCAGGATCGACTTTCTATTAACCTCGGCATTGGATTATGATTTCGTCGTTTCCTCTCGTAGCAATCGCGAGGTTGTTAAACAGCATACGTTTACTTCCATGCAATAACACACATACAACACAATCGTAGCTGACTTTTCGGCAGAATCGCCTTCTTCAGAGCCGCTTTTTTTCATCTGTCTTCCACTGAGGAAGGCGATTCTGTTGAAACGTCAGCTACGATTGTGTTGTATGTGTGTTATTGTATGGAAGTAAACGTATGCTGTTTAACAACCTCGCGATTGCTAAGAGAGAAAACGACGAATGTGTGATTTGTCCTAACGGAAGAGACGAGGATTGCATGAGTTCAGTTATAATACACTTGTTCTCATGTAGCGCATGCGGTGAGGAATATATTTGGGAAACGGGTAGACCACTTTGTGTCCGCATAAAAGAACACCTAGATGGGGAAGTTAAAATTCGTCAAAGCTCTTCTCTCTACATAAGAACAGATGAATGGGTACTCTTAATTGTTAAGTAGATAGTTAAACTGTATAAAATTCACACGGTAAAAACCAGTCGAGGACTGCCTTCCATTCTTAAATATCCAAATAAACTCTCAGAAAGCGGCTATATAACGAAATAGCACCTTAAGCCAAGCAGTAAAAAGTATTCTACTTCACTACCTCTACTCTCATCCTTCATTTATGGAAAAAGCACTTATCAAAAACATATACCATACAGCTCAAAAAGGGGCCACAGGAGAAGGGAGAGGGAAAAAATCGCAAAACTTGGCACAAAAAATAGCCATTTCCAATAGCTACAAAGTAGAAGCCACTCGGGTTAGACAAAAGCGTAGGGTGGTTTTCCAAAATAATGTTTCGAACATAGGTAAGATTTCCTTTAAGCTACCCTTCATATCAAGTGAAGTAAGTTACGCCATTAAGAAATGCTTAAGAAAAAGTGGTCTTGAAAATTACGTAACGATTATTCACATCCCAATCAAAACTCTATGCCGTTGGTTAGTTCGCAACAGTCTCTATGATCGACTGTGCAAGTCAGAAAACTGTATGATCTGTAATAGTACCCAGGATCGACTTTCTATTAACCTCGGCATTGGATTATGATTTCGTCGTTTCCTCTCGTAGCAATCGCGAGGTTGTTAAACAGCATACGTTTACTTCCATGCAATAACACACATACAACACAATCGTAGCTGACTTTTCGGCAGAATCGCCTTCTTCAGAGCCGCTTTTTTTCATCTGTCTTCCACTGAGGAAGGCGATTCTGTTGAAACGTCAGCTACGATTGTGTTGTATGTGTGTTATTGTATGGAAGTAAACGTATGCTGTTTAACAACCTCGCGATTGCTAAGAGAGAAAACGACGAATGTGTGATTTGTCCTAACGGAAGAGACGAGGATTGCATGAGTTCAGTTATAATACACTTGTTCTCATGTAGCGCATGCGGTGAGGAATATATTTGGGAAACGGGTAGACCACTTTGTGTCCGCATAAAAGAACACCTAGATGGGGAAGTTAAAATTCGTCAAAGCTCTTCTCTATGCACACATAAGGCACAAAAACACAATGGCGATAATTTTGAAGCAAATGTGCGGATCCTAGTGGAAGAATCGAAAACACCAACGTGCAAGACTCTTGAGGCGTTTTGGAAAAATTTAGAGAATCCAAAGATGAACCGGAAAGATGAATGCCTCACTATCACACGTGACCCGGCGCCCTATTTCAAAATGATATTTTGACTGAGATGGGTCTCGCTTATCATCCCACATGAGCAACTTTTTGGCAGTCTCACTCGTAACGGAACGGTTCAACACAGAGTTTCATATTCAATATTAAACCTAGTGATAAGAATTTTCTTTCATACAACAAAATTTTCCCTTTACGGTTATCGTAAATATTTGCTTGGAAATTACTAACTTTATTATTGTAAATTGTGGCAGTTCAGATTTAAGGCAGTCAAAGAAAATCAAAACTCTTTGCGTTGATCTATCGTTGAGGGATGCGTCTTTCATTCGATCTCATTGAGTATCGTCGGAGGTGACTATGGGATATCTGGTCATACACTAAGGCATATCTGGTCTTTACAATGACATTGCTTGACCTACCAATTCATCCAGCCAGTACTACTATCTTCCTAGGCAAGTTTGGTAACAATTTGCCAAGCTCGGAGGGATGGAGAGTTCTGTGGGCCTGGGAACAGGAATCCATTCCACGTAGGGGTTCTTACGATCAACGCACGGACAACCACTAAAAATGCCCAGAAACAAACTTTCTTAATTGTTCCAAGCCTAGAACCACTTCTATAATACGTTTTGTTGGTTGGCCACTTGAGTTATTCCCCCTATTATTGAGCAATCCATTGATTCGTCTCACATATGCATTAAGTTGCACTGGGGGAACACAATCACGTATCAGGAAAAGATAAGTAAGGAAAACAAAAGAATAGAAGAAACTTTCTTGATTACTTTAAAACCACTTTATGAAATATAACTCGGTGAACAGACAAATTACTGGGAGTCTTCGAGTTGAAGTACTTCCTACGTTCTTGGTTCTTTGCTGGACTGCTCTATACCAGTTTCGCACGAACTGGACGACCTGTAGTCACAATACATCTGGCTGAATACTTGAACTAAAGATTTTCGTTATTCTGAAGCTAATCAAAGGTTAAGGTGCTCTGATAACATTTCATCGTCTTGACTAATTGAAAACAACTTTAACACACTCTGATTGGATAGGCTCTTCTAAATGCGACGGCATGTACATGGAACTGAAATATGTGCTCGATAATTTAGAAACAACGGTAACGAAAATTTATGTTCCGTTTCTAAACAACACTTACGAGCCAGACAATAGATCTTGGTAGAATGTCTGAGGCGGTAGATCAGCATTCGGCCTAGAAGCATAGGTACTGCTTGAAAGGCACCAATTTTTCCGACATTAACGAGATCTCATATTTTTTCACTTATTTATAAATGGTTACAAATAAACAGTCAGCTGAAATATAGAAAATCCTTTTGCTACATGTTACAAAGAGCATTTTATGAGTCACAAATTCTAATTATCTCACTTCTCTTCCTGCATTAATCGTCTAATGTTGTCCTCGATGACATCGCATACATCATCGCTCTCTCGAAATACACTGAATATCTTTTCAGACGTTATATGGCTGAAGATACTTAGGAACATTCCCAAAGCTGACTTTCTGTTAACATCGGCATTGATTGATAATTCGATGTTTTACTTCAATAAGCAGACACGAGTTTGTTATTATAGAATTTATTGGAATACAATAGCTGACGTTTCGGTGGTTTTGCCTTCTTCAGAGCCGTTTATTTCTTTTAAAGCTAGTTGGTTAGTGACAGGACTCCTTTTACTAGTCGGCAATATTTTGCTGGTACTTCACGTAGTAATTCCCATTAGTGACAGGACTTCTTTTACTAGTCGGAAATATTTTGTTGGTACTTCACGTAGTAATTCCCAAATAACTTTGCAAGAAATAAACGGCTCTGAAAAAGGCGAAACCGCCGAAACGTCAGCTATTGTATTCCAATAAATTCTATAATAGCAACCTCGCGTCTGCTTATTGAAATAAAACATCGAATACTAGGAACAGTTTATAGCAAAAATCGCCAGTACCCAGAAGCATCGGAGCAAAATGAGTGGCTCTTAAAATAACGTTTAAGGAGAATAAAATGCGTTCCGCCTTGTTCTATCCTTCAGGGATATTCTTCTCTTATTATGCGAAGAAAGTACACTGTTTCCACGCTCTAAGTGAAAAAACTACCTGTGGTCCATAGCGAGGGTGAAAAATGAACACTATTGAAGCATAATTTAATGACTGATTTCAAATGGAATTTGTTAACATCTGATAAGTCCAGAATTACTAATGAACAACATCAAACTATGATGAAGAAGAAGTCGAAGCGTTCTACATGGACTTGGAGAGGTTCGACAGAGAAGATCATACATTCTTCAAGGTCATCATGGGAGATTTCAATGCCAAGATCGGACCAAGAAGATCGTCTGAGGAACGTCACATTGGGACCCACGGATTAGAATGGAACAAACAGGGTGAGCGGCTCTCTGAGTTCATCATGGCGACCAAGACCATCCATGGTAACTCGCAATTCCAGAAGCCTCACCGTCAACGATGGACGTGGGAATCGCAATGGAGAGTACCATAACGAAATAGACCATACCACAATAAATAAGAAGTTTTGTCTAACCGATGTCGCTGTTGTCCCAAAATTTTACACGGGATCAGACCAAGGTCTCCTTCGTGCAAGATTTTATTTTTCGCGGGAAGGAGAAAAAGCCGCTAAAGTCAAAAACCGATGTCCCAGAACCACCACAAACTGAGACTTATTCAACTCATTAGTCGACTGTTGGGAAGATGCAGTAGTAGACAACATCGACGAGGAATATGAGCGGCTCATTCAACATCTTCACGTTAGCGCTATGAATGCTGAGAAATCAAAAGTCATCAGGAGACATCTGTCTCTAGAAACACTCGCGCTGGTACGCCAGCGTGGAATCGCACTTGCTACAGGAAACCGCGAACTAACGTCCGAACTTGCAAAACGATGCAGACAGGTGATAAAAGACGATCTTGAAGAGAGAAGAGCAACAGTAATGGCCAAAGCTGCAGAGGGTGGGAAAAGCATTCGCAAAACCCACAGAAGTATTGCCAATTACAAAACCAAGAACGTTGCACATCGACGATCAGAAGGAACAGTCACAGCGTCCAGAAAGGCAATGGAGAAAATCATCCTCGATTACTACTCAGATCTCTTCGATAGCCGCGTCCATCTTCCGTCTTATAAAATAAAAGAGGATGGATATGCTGTTCCACCGCTTCTCCCTTCCGAAATCCGACATGCCATTTCGTCGGTGAAAAATCGAACGGCACCAGGTCCGGACAGGATAAGATCAGAACATCTGAGGAACCTTCCGCCAGTTCTCGTAAGCACACTGGCTCGGCTCTTCTCACGTTACCTGTCTGACTGCAAGATCACTACCCAGTGGAAGACCAGCAAGACCGTGATGTTGTTCAAGAAGGGCGACCTACACGACATAGGCCACTATCGTCCAATCTGCTTGTTGTCTCTCGTCTACAAAGTTTTCACTCAAGTTATCCTAAACAGGATTGACAAAACACTGGATTTTAAGAGGGGCGACCTACACGATATAGACAACTAGCGCCCAATCTGATTGTTGTCCGTCGTCTACAAACTTTTCACTCGAGTAATCCCAAACAGGATTGATAGAACACTGGACGAAATACAGCCATGCGAGCAAGCAGGGTTTCTAAAAGGATTTAGTACGATGGACCAAATTCACACGTTTACAAGGCTCATTGAAGTATCGCTAGAGTACAAAAGACCGCTCTGTCTCACTTTCATCGACTTAGAGAAGGCCTTTAACTCAATTGAGATAGAAGCAACCACGGAAGCGCTTGGTAGTCAAGGAGTCCCTACTCAGCACAAAAAGAATCTTCGTGAGCTGTACAACAATTTCACAACCAAAATTTCTCCATTCTACAACGATATTAACGTTGATGTCAAAAGAGGAGTTAGGAAAGGCGATACAATCTTTCCAAAATTATTTACCTCCATCCTCTAGAACGTCATGCGAGCATTGCAATGGAATAACAGGGCAGTGAAGATCGATGGTCGGCAGATACATCACCTCCGCTTTGCTGATGCCATCGTCCTTATAACACCAGACATTAGCCAAGCGTAGCGAATGCTTGCGGACTTTGATAAAGCGTGTGGAAAGATTGATCTCCAACTAAATCTCAAAAAAACGATGTTCATGAAAAACGGATTGGTTTTGTTTGCCCCATTCACGCTCAACGGAACGAATATCTCCGAATGCTCCAGTTATGTCTGTCTAGGTCGGGAAATCAATATGATGAACGACTTAGCTCCAGAGCGGAGCCGAAGGAAACGAACGGCTTGGGGAGCTTTCAAGAGCATCGAGGATGTAGTGAAGAGAACAAAGAACACCCAACTCCGTGCCCACCTTTTCGACTCAACGGTTCTTCCTGCCCTAACGTATGTGTCAGAAACCTCGTCGCTCCGCAAGCAGGATGAAAGATCACTCAGCGTTATCGAACGCGCAGTCAAGAGGACGATGCTAGGCCGTTTCACACAAGTAAAGGATGGGATCCGAAGCTCCGACCTACGTCAACGATCGAAAATCAAAGATGCCGTTCTACACTCCAAACTGTCGAAGATAAGGTGGGCCGGACACTTAATGCGTAACCGATGGACAAGAGCCGTTAGCGACTGCATTCCTCGGGATGTCAAACGTACTACAGGAAGACCACCGACTCGATTACTCTTGCACGCGACAGAGAACAATGGAGGATTTACTGGCGCCCGCTCGAGTCACTTGACGATCAACGGAACTACAGGTGATACAGGTGATATTCACAAATAAGCTGACGTTTCGGCGGACTTCGCCTTCCTCAGAGCATGGAAAGGTCAAGCTGACAGCAATCTATTCGGTGAATCACCTCCATAATCACCAAACAGATGGAAAGCTAAACCAAGATTTCAATCACATAAAACACAGCTTTGCACACTCACTGCCTTCTATGAGGATTCCACTGGGTATGTCGCGTGGAGACCAACCGCACAGAATTCACATGAAAGCGTAATGTACCCTTCCCATCAGAATAACAGGCTTATATACTGCCCAATATCACGCGTGATAACGAGGCATTCTTCTTTGCGGTTCATTTTCAGATTTCTGGAATTAATCCAAAACGCCTTGAGAGTTTTGCGCGCTTGTATTTTCGTCTCCGATGCGGGGATCGTGACGCGTATTTCGAAGTCCCCTCGCTCATGTCTCTGCGTTCTATGCGTGCCTAGTGGGGTATTTGGTTTACTTTTGCCGACTAGGTGTTCTCTTATGCGGACACAGAGCGGTCTGCCCGTTTCGCCAATGTATTCGTCTCCGCACGCCTTAAATGACATCAGATAAACTGTACCTGAGCTCATGCAATCACCGTCTCTACCATTAGGGCAAATTATGCAATTTTGCGCAGCACATAGATGTTCATATAGGCGGTTACTAAATAGCTGACGCCTCAGATTACTCGGCGGCATTTCAACTACGTTTACTGAGTTCTCTAGACGTTCCCTTCTTAAACAGCGTTTTATAGCTGCGCTTACATCATTGAGATCATCATTATATCATCATTCATCATCACGCCTGTCTACGAAGCCGACAAAACCAGATGTTCACCAAGTGGAAGAAGTGTGAGACGAAGGAAAACCATTGTGCTTTGTATATTGAGGACCGCCTCTGGAGGAGAATAGTGGGTGGGTCAGTGTTGATTTGCAACTCTATTAGGTCTAAGGCTAAAGTAACTTTACAAAGAAAATTCGAAGACCTTTTGAGTAAATCGCATAACACGACTTCAAAAGCGCACAGAAATACCGCTAACGAACACCGAACAGGTCACAGTAAAGCTCTAAAAGCTCTCGGCGTTGATCAATCCCTGAGGGATGCGCCATGCATTCGACTTCATTGAGCATCGTTGGAGGTGATTGAATGCATATCTGGCCTTTACAATGACTCGCGGTGGCCGGCCGATGTATCGAGCCAGTGCTGCTATCCTCCCAGACAAGTCTGGTACCAATTTGCCGACCCCGGAGGGATGGAAGGCTTGGTGAGCCATGGGCGCATCTTCACGGAAAGGTCCCGTTTTTCCTACCCTTCATCTCAAATGATATAAGCGCAGCTATAAAACGCTGTTTAAGAAGGGCGGGTCTAGAGAACTCGGTAAACGTAGTTGAAATAGCACCGAGTAATCTGAGGCCCCAGCTAGTACGTAACCGCCTATATGATCGTCAATGTGCAACGCAAAATTGCATAATTTGCCCTAATTGTAGAGACGGTGATTGCATGAGCTCAGGTACAGTTTATCTGATGTCATTTAAGGCGTGCGGAGACGAATACATTTTCGAAACGGGCAGACCCCTCTGTGTCCGCATAAAAGAACAGCTAGTCGGCAAAAGTAAACCAAATACCCCACTAGGCACGCATAGGACCCAGAGACATGAGCGAGGGGACTTTGAAGTACGCGTCACGATCCTGGCACAGGACTCGAAAATATAAGCGCGCAAAACACTCGAGGCGTTCTCGATTAATTCCAGAAATCCGAAAATGAACCGCAGGGAAGAATGCCTCGTTATCACGCGTGATATTGGGCAGTATATAAGCCTACTATTTTGAGGGGGAGGGCACATTACGATTCCATGTGAATTCTGTGCGGTTGGTCTCCACTAGACATACTCAGTGGAAGCCTCATAGAAAGCGGTGGGTGCGGAAACGTCAGCTTACTTGTGAATAAAGAATAATAATAACACCTCGCGTTTGCTCAACAAGAATACGAAAAATTACTTTATCAAAACCGAGATTAATAGAAAGTCGGTCGTGGAAGATACTAATGAATAAATTCACCTTATTTCCTTTTAAGACGGTAATTTACTGGTCGATACTCGAATTTTCACCACGTTTTTGTGTTCAGCTTTGTTCACGTACCTCGTTCAATCACATTTTGGATTGAGAATTTAGAGTTCCCAGGTTCGACTTTCTATTAACCTCGGCGTTAGAATATGAATGCGTAGTTTTCTTGTTCAGCAATCGCGAGGTTGTTATACAGCATACATTTACTTCCATAGAAAAGCACACAATACAATACAACACAACAGTAGCTGACGTTTCGGCAGTATCGCCTTCTTCAGAGCCTGGAAGGGAATGCTGATATACAATTTATTAGGCCAAACACTTCAATAACACTTACAGTAAGACAAAAAACTTCATGGCAATTACATGATCAACAGCTTCTCGAAAAACTTACCGCTTTTTTACATGACTTCCAATGAGGAAGGTTAGAACAGCTGATTATAGTCGCATATGGTTGATGACAGCGCCACCCCACATCAGAAATTGATATATAGATACGGGGCCAGGTCG
>MQTX01000161.1:223848-249990 GCA_009735665.1 Angiostrongylus cantonensis | reverse complement strand
CCGGGTGAATCTAATATACTCAGACTGCTCATTCAATAATTCAAAGCATTTGTCCATCTTCTCCTGAGTAGAGAAGATGACAAAACAATCATCTATATACCTGAGTAGTGGCTGGAGGTCGATAACCGGGGCTTCTATTCTAGACATGAACGCAATGGCGAGAGTTGGTGCCAACCGCTGTCCCATTGCCAGCCCTCTCATTTGTGCGTAATATTTCCCAGACCATCTAAAGATCGAGCAGTTTAGGCACTCCTTTAAGAGAGCCATAAGCTGCTGAATAGACAAGCCATGCATGTGTATTCTTTTTTCATGTTCAACAAGAAGTTCGTGGATGGTTTGCATTGCGGAGTCATTCGATACGTTGGGGTAGAGCGCGGAAACATCGAAAGACTCCATCACGTACGCGTTGTTAGGAGACGCGTTACGTAGACGTTCTAGGAACATTTGGGTGTTCGTGAGGTGAGCTGGAATATGGCTAAGCAGTTGGGTAAGTATTTGGCCTAAAAACCATGTTGTTCTATCGGTTGGTCTGTCTACACAGCTGATAATGGGTCTAACCTTGTAGGAGAGTGGATTGGTAGACGCAAGATCAGCAGCTGATACTAACTTTTGTAATTCTTTGTATTCTTGTTGAGCAAACGCGAGGTGTTATTATTATTCTTTATTCACAAGTAAGCTGACGTTTCGGCGAACTTCGCCTTCTTCAGAGCCTGGAAAGTCAATTACTTGATCAATGCCGAGGTTAATAGAAAGTCGGTCGTGGAAGTTACTAACTTTTGTGTTTTAATAAGTAGGTATAAAACAAGACATGTTGCTTGATCCAGTTTAAAATGCGAAATAACGGATGGTTTTAAGCCCGCCGCCTTTGCTATTGTGACCCACTCATTGTTACGTTTCCGGTATTGTCCTGATACATCGATGATGCTTTTTCCGGCACCTTCTGCTCTTCTTAGAAGGGATAACAAGGAATCTTTGAAGATCTATCCGGAATCCAGCTTGGTATTGACTTCCCAAAAACACTAGAGCAGCTGCGCCAGCGCGGAATCGAGGCTCGGAAAGGCATTTGCAAAGCTCAACGAAGCTTCGCCAATTACATGACCAAGTTGATTACACTCCGACGTTTAGACGAAACAGTTACAACGCTCAGAAAGGCGATGGAGAAAATCTTTTACGAATACTATTCAAATCTCTTCGATAGCCACGTCCACCTTTTGTCATATGAAATAAAGAAAGATGGATATGTTGTACCACCGGTTCTCCCTTCCGAAATCCGACATGCCAATTCGTCGGTGAATAATCAAACAACACCAGGTTCGAGCAGGATAAGACCAGAATACTTGAAGAGCCTTCCGCCAGTCATCGTAAACACACTGGCTCGGCCCTTCACATCGTACCTGTGTGAATGCAAGGTCTCTAGTTATTGGAAGACCAGCAAGACCGTGTAAGATTCAAGAAGGTTGACTTCTTTTTCACTGGAGTCATCTCAAACAGGATTGACAGAACACTGGGCGAAGGACAGCTATGTGAGCAAGCAGGGTTTCCAAAAGGATTTAGTACGATGGGCCACATCTACACGATAACAAGGCTCAATGAAGTATCGCGAGAGTACAAAAGACCGCTCTATCTCATTTTTATCGATTTACACAACGCCTTTGATTCAATTGAGATAGAAGCAGTCATGGAAGCCCTTGATAGTCAAGGAGTCCCTGCTCAGTACATAAAGATTCTTCGTGAGCTGTACAAAAATTTCACCAATCTACAACGATGTTAATGTTGACGTCAAAAGAGGAGGGGTTAGGGAAGGCGATACCATCACGCCAAAATTATTTACAACCACCCTCACGACGTCATGCGCATATTGGGATGGGATAATATGGGAGTGAAAATCGATGGTCGGCATATACATCACCTTCGCTTTGCTGATGGTATCGTCCTTATAACACCAGACATTAGCCAAGCGGAACGTATGCTTGCGGACTTTGATAAACGTGTGGAAGGATTGGTCTTCGACTAAATCTCACAAAAACGATGTTCATGAAGAACGGATTGATTTCGTTTGCCCCATTCACGCTCAACAGAACGAATATCCCCGGATGCTCCAGTTATGTGTATCTAGCTCGGGAAATCAATATGATGAACGACATAGCTCCACAGCCGAAGATTTACTGTCGCCCGCTCGAGTCACTCGTCGATCAACGGGACTATAGGTGATACAGGTGATTTGATGTCGTGGCATGCCATGACAAAAGAATAGGCAGGAAATGAAACTTAAAATATCGTGACTCATCGTTTTGTTCTTTTTAGGGTCACAGTGATTTAAGGCAGATCAGCCGACCAGAGTCTTGCATGGGCGAGGAATGTGCCTTGTTCAGGCCAAAAAATCAGACAGAGATATAAGGCTAGCTCACGTTTGATCACAGCGCACTTCTCATTGCTGACCATTTTTGTCCTCGAAATATCTCCGAAATCCTTCAGGCGTTTTGCAAGCAGGTATATTAAACTCTTGTACGAGTATAGTGATTTTGACTTCACAAGGTAGACTGTACCCGAGGTCATGCAATCACCGTCTCTACCGTTAGGGCAAATTATGCAGTTTTTCATTGTGCATAGACGGTCATATAGGCAGTTGCGAACTAGCTGGCGTCGTAGAGTGTCCGGAGGTATTTCTTTCACTCTTACGGAATTCTCTAGACCGGCCATTATTAAACAACGCTTTATAGCTGCACTTATTTCGATAGAAATAAAGGGCATGAAGAACGTTGCCTTGTTTATATGGCTGTTTTGTAATCTGCTCCAGACAAGAGGAGATGGACAAATGTTTCCAGTTATTGGACAAGCAGTCAGAGTACATAAAATTCACCCGTGAAAAACCGAAAGAAAACTGGCTTCCATTCCTAAACGCTCAAGTCAACCTATTCGAAAACGGTTACATCACAAAATCGTATCGAAAGCCAAGTAGTAAGAATATACTGGTTCATTACCTCTCCTATCATCCCTCACACACTAAAAGGGCGCTTATAAGAAATATGCTTCAAACCGCTACCAACGTGTGCACAGGTAGAGAGCAAAGGGAAGAATCCTCGAAACTGGCGCGACAAATAGCCATTTCAAATATACTCTGACTGCTTGTCCAATAACTGGAAACATTTGTCCATCTCCTCTTGTCTGGAGCAGATGACAAAACAGCCATATAAACAAGGCTCCGTTCCTCTTGCCCTTTATTTCTAGCGAAATAAGTGCATCCATAAAAGGTTGCTTAATAAGGGCCGATCTAGAGAATTCCGTAAGAGTGATAGAAATACCTCCGGACACTCTACGACGTCAGCTAGTTCGCAACTGCCTATATGACCGTCTATGCACAATGAAAAACTGCATAATTTGCCCTAACGGTAGAGACGGTGATTGCATGGCCTCGGATACAGTCTACCTGATCTCATGTAAAGCATGCGGGACAAATACGTTGGCGAAACGGGTAGACCGCTCTGCGTCCGCATGAAGGAACACCTAGTCGGTAAATCTAAATTAAAACCAAACACTCCACTAGGCGCGCATAGGATGCAGGAACATAACGGAGAAGATTTCGAAGTAGGAGTCATTATTTTCACGCAGGAGTCGAAAACATCAGCGCGTAAAACTCTTGAAACGTTTTGGATCAATTCCAAATATCCAAAAATGAACCGCAAAGAGATGTGTCTTGTCATCACGCGTGACCTGGCGCCATACCTCAGGCTAATCCAATAGCCTGACAAGGGCAAAGTCCTCGCCCATGTAGTACTCTGTGCAGCTGCTATCCACCAACTAACTTTACAAAAAATAAACGGTAGGTGTTTAGGTGAAAGCTGTTTCTTATGCGAATACAAATTTATTTGTTAAGTTTTGTCTGCTATGGCTATGAAAGTGTTTGGCTGAGTAGATCGCATCTCAATTTGATCCTTCCAGGTTCTGAAGAAAGCCTAGTCGGTAAATCTAAATTAAAACCAAACACTCCACTAGGCGCGCATAGGATGCAGGAACATAACGGAGAAGATTTCGAAGTAGGAGTCATTATTTTCACGCAGGAGTCGAAAACATCAGCGCGTAAAACTCTTGAAACGTTTTGGATCAATTCCAAATATCCAAAAATGAACCGCAAAGAGATGTGTCTTGTCATCACGCGTGACCTGGCGCCATACCTCAGGCTAATCCAATAGCCTGACAAGGGCAAAGTCCTCGCCCATGTAGTACTCTGTGCAGCTGCTATCCACCAACTAACTTTACAAAAAATAAACGGTAGGTGTTTAGGTGAAAGCTGTTCCTTATGCGAATACAAATTTATTTGTTAAGTTTTGTCTGCTATGCCTATGAAAGTGTTTGGCTGAGTAGATCGCATCTCAATTTGATCCTTCCAGGTTCTGAAGAAAGCGAAACCGCCGAAACGTCAGCTATTGTATTCCAATAAATTCTATAATAACAACATGTCTGCTTATTGAAATAAAACATCGAATTATCAATCAATGCTGAGGTTGACAGAAAGTCGTTCTTGGGAACCACAACTTAGACGCACTCTTCTACCTTCACTTACAAAACCACGACATTCTCTTTAAACACCTAGGTTGAAGAGTCGAACAACAAAGCCAGTCACAATATGGCAAAATACCACTATAAAGCGCTTTCAAGAAATCTACGAAAATAGGTAGAGGAACGTCGCGTAGGCATGCTTTTTGAGGTCAGACGCTACATCGATTTTGACGATTTTCAGTCGGCTGTCCGTGACAGCCTTCAACTTCCGGAAAGAGTTGGAAAAGCAGCAGGAAACCAAATGAGACATGTTTTGTCCTTATTCTCATTAAGTGAAAAATCTTTACAATAGGTTTATGTTTGTTTGCATTCTTTTTTATTTTTCTAAAATTACACTTTCACAGTATAGTATTTCTATAGATTTGTCAAGATACTCAATGGTCCAACTCAGAAATTCATTCGTTCTTTAACAACTTTATTGGACCCCAGCACATATTCCATTGGTTTCGTTGTCTTCCAAATGGCGAACATTGACGAGCGTGGATTCGGACGAATTTTGACGATCGCAGGACTTCCCTCCTCACTTGCATGATTAATGGTTTCGAAGAGTGATTTTCCAAGTAAATTCGAGAGAGCCCGCTGGGGCATTCTTAAGTCTTCACCACACTGCTAGCCTTTGTGTGCTGAACAGTGGCTTGTGTTCTGCTACTCTTTTCAAGCATAACAACGATTCTTGAGAGTGCAGGAGCTCTGTGGTTAGTCGGCACAGCAGCAATGATGTTGTAGCAGCTTAAATCTTGTTCCAATTAAAAGAAAGTCAACATGAACATAAGAATATTTGTAATCGCCAATACGTCTCAGCAAAACAGCAAAATCATCCACTCCATTACGACCCCGCGTCATTGACTTTGCGAGGTGTATTATATTTGAAAAATATTAGTCTACTAAAGCTTCATGTCGAAACAGAACCAAATGTGACCAGGATCGAAATAAAGCAAGCATCATTCTCGATCTAACCCACTGCTCTAAATCTTTTCAAATGGCATGACTAAAAACAGAAGAAACTGACACAGTACACAAATGTGTTTGGATTTTGTACTGAAAAACTTGTCAAATGCTGCCACTCTCTGCTGTTTGCGCTTCTATTTTATTAGAAATTGAGAAATTCATTCATTAGAAGTAACGGAACTAGGTCTCCTATGCGTCCAGTCAGAAGAAAGAACAGTGAACGACGGAGAAAAGCGAACAAAGTAGGCCATACACCGCTCCAGAATAATATGACTAGAACAACAAGAAAATTTCTATAGAACAACTTCTACGGCAGATCATGCTTAGTTGTTGGGATATGGAGGGTGTCATGTGGTGAAATATTAAATGCTGTTTCCACGGAAAAAAAGCTATCGGCGTTGGTCAGCCTCTGGGGGATGAGCCATGCATTCGACAAGCATCATTCTCGATCTAACCCACTGCTCTAAATCTTTTCAAATGGCATGACTAAAAACAGAAGAAACTGACACAGTACACAAATGTGTTTGGATTTTGTACTGAAAAACTTGTCAAATGCTGCCACTCTCTGCTGTTTGCGCTTCTATTTTATTAGAAATTGAGAAATTCATTCATTAGAAGTAACGGAACTAGGTCTCCTATGCGTCCAGTCAGAAGAAAGAACAGTGAACGACGGAGAAAAGCGAACAAAGTAGGCCATACACCGCTCCAGAATAATATGACTAGAACAACAAGAAAATTTCTATAGAACAACTTCTACGGCAGATCATGCTTAGTTGTTGGGATATGGAGGGTGTCATGTGGTGAAATATTAAATGCTGTTTCCACGGAAAAAAAGCTATCGGCGTTGGTCAGCCTCTGGGGATGAGCCATGTATTCGAATTCACTAGGCATTGTTAGAGGTGACTTAATGCATAACTAGCCTATACAATGACTCACAGTGGCCTACCGATGTATCGGATCAGTGCTGCTGTCCTCCCAGACTGGTCTGGTACCAATTTTCCGACTCCAAAGAGATGAACTGCTTGGTGAGCCTGGTGCACAGGGATCGAGGATTCGATCCTATTGGTATTGCAAATTGCCTCCGACCTCTCTGCTAGAGGCGCTTCCACAGCCCAAGAAACAAAAGAGTAATCGTGTGTTCTAAAAAAATACTATAACGAAATCCTTTCGCTGTATGATTTGAAACTGGTGATTAAAAAAGCTAAAGATTATATGTAGCTCATAAGAAGGCACAAAAACTGTGCCAAATATGATCAGAATCACAATGTTTAACTTCTACTTAGTGCCAATTCTTTTATTATTCACGGCGGGGTACGATGTGTGCTACAACCACAATTAGGCGGAGAGATAAAGAAAAGGGGTAGTGTAAAACAATAGTTGAGAGAAGAGCAGGTAGAGTAAAACGATACCTGAGAAAAATTAGATCAACGCCTTCACTGGTGCAGTGGATAAACGTGAGCACCCGGAAAGGGTAACCACGGATTCGAAACCTATTTGAGGTCTTGAGTTTTGCCTGCACTTGTACTCAGCGTCATTGTAGTTGTACTACACTTCTTACTCCGCTATGAAATAAAAAAAGACAGTAGTAAGTAAAAGTTAAAAGTTGTAATTTGCCGTTATGCTGCTTCAGTAATGATCATGATGGTTTCAAACTCTTGGTGTATTTATTTGTACGTTTTTATTAACTGATATTTTGAGCTGATGCAAGGTTGGTATAGTTGCCATTGTTGATATTGCTGGCCGATGGTTGACGTTTTAGCGAGTTCACCTTCCTCTGAACCTGAACGCATGTTATACAGGAAGGACTTAATAATTAGGTGGACAAAACACAAGTATCAATGAATACCTAACATATAAATAAACGCCATATTGATCAAGAATTGATCACTGTGGCGGCGTTACGAGCAGGACTGCGCACGAGATCTTCACGTTGGAGGACGAGCAAGACCCACCACTGCCAAAAAATCATTTTGAAATAAGGCGACAGCTTACGTGTGATAGTGAAGCATTCGTCTTCCCAGTTCATCTTTGAATTTTTGAAATTTCTCCAAGCTTCTCGAGTGTCTTGCGCGTTGGCGTGTTCTATTCCTGTGCTGTGCTAGGATCCGCACTCACTTTAAATTATCGCTCCGCACGCCTTACATGAGATCAGATAAACTGTACCTGAGCTCATGCCATTGTGCTTTTGCGTCTTATGTGTACCTAGAGGAGTGTTTTAAAAAATCTCAACTTTCCCATTTGGATGTTGTTTTATGCGGCACAAGGTGCCTACCCGTTTACCCAGTGTACTCCTCACCTCATGCCTTACAAAAGGTCAAATATATTTTTACCTGAACTCATGTAATTTCCGTCTCTCCCGTTAGGACAGATAGCACAGCTTTCTAAGGCTGCTGACCAAAAAGCAGTCACCATAACCTTTTCTGGTGCAATTTCGGATTTGGGAAGTGCTGTGGAGCCTGATCGCAATGCAACCATTGAGCTGGGCGTTGCTATTGCCGTACATAATCCACTTTTCGGCGCACGTCACAATTCGATCAAGAAAAGGGCCGTTTTGTTGGGCGGAATAAGAGTGGACGACAGTTCAAAAAGGCGAATTTTTAAAATTTATCGTTTACTTCATGTGGCATGCATCTACTTCTTGAGTTTTTTTTTGTGTTTCCTATGCTATTCAGGCGAATGGGAATTGTTCCTCTGCTTAAGCCAAGCTGTTCTGGAAGCTCTCGAATATGTTCGCATGTTCGCTTCCACTAGTGCCTTGAATTCGTCTTCCTCAAGATCACTGGGACTTCCGCGGCCTTCTTTGTCTTCGAGGTCGAAATCATCACATCGTCATTTCCGACACCATGTTCGCATTGTTAATTTGCCAACACTATCTTCACTCCAAACCTCGTAAATGTTTCGAGCCCTCGCTGCTGCACTACGACGGAGTTTGAATCCATATAAGAAAATTACCACCCAACGGTTTGCCGCCTCATTGTGGCAACGAAATGCTTCTGCGTGATTGGCCGCGAGAGAGGTAAATGGGATTTTTAGAACTGATATAACGAAGATTCGCGATATAGGGCCGCAATGCCGTAATATCCTTCCCTTCACACTACGGTGCACTTTTATTTGGTTTAGGAAAGTATATCTCTCCGGATCTCGAAAAGGTAGGTGAATCTTTTGATACATGGCAACAGATTCAAGCCTTTGGCATAACTTTATGCCTCAGGACAACAATAATGGTGCCCTCGCTCTCGGCCTCGCTATCAATGGTAGCGATATTATGCCACCTCTCATCATTGCTATTTACCGAAGTAAAAGAATATTAGTATAAAAATAATTCACAGATGATTTCAGCGGTGTTTACGCTTGAAAACATTCTAAGGCTTGCTGGACAAGCCGATTTTTATTGTTTGGATGAGGCAACGAGGAACAGCTGCGGAAATTCTGGAGGACTGTTCACATACGGTGCAGTTGACACAATGAACTGTGGTCCAGTCATCGCCTACGAACCTCTCACTTCGTCCAGTCACTACGTTTTTAAAGGTGCGAGCTGTTTTTGGCTTAAGATACACGGCTCTTAGTAGTAGAATTTTTCGATTTTCCCCGTTGGAATGGGAAATTAGACGCACACGAAGGCCTACGAGGTTGCCGCCGACACCGGTACACCACCTATAGGAGGACCAAAAGTGATCATCCAAAAGCTCGCCGAAGTTGCCGGAGTTGCGGTATACATACTTAAACCTTTATACTAAGCAACAAGAGCTAACGAATTTTTCTGCTTCAGTGCAATGCTACCGAGGATGCTTCCAAGATAAATTGTAGTGTCACAGCTCCCACTCTTGACTTCACAATCGGAACAAACAAGTATCCTATCAACCTACAAACTGCATTATTAAGTTTAGTTTAACTCATTTACCTGCCTACTGCGATATTTTTATATCAGTTCTCGCTCTAAGATTTCTTCGACTTTTTCCAGTAAAAAATTGCAGTAAAAAAGGTAATAATTTAGGCAGAAGGAGACAATTGTTATCCCGCCGTCTTTCCACTGGGGCTCGCTACCTTCGAAGCGGGATGAGTCCTCGGCACTCCGTTCATCCGCCAATTCTGCTATATCTTAGACATCGGACAAAAGGAAATCGGATTTGCACTGTCACTTCAAAACAAGACAATCACTGAATAAATCGGCAAACAACTGCGTATACGCATGAAATCTATCGCCTGTCGTTTAGACACTACCCGTCAATATTTTTATAAAATATATGCTATACGCTAACGACTTTGTTATCGGAACGCTACCTTTTCAGTATCAAAAAATAGCATTTAGTACTAAACGAATGCTATTCTATTAAATATATCAATGTTGGAGATACAGAATAGAATCACCTGTATCACCTGTAGTCCCGTTGATCGTCGAGTGACTCGAGCGGGCGCCAGTAAACCCTCCATTTATCCCTGTCGTGCAAGAGTAGCCCAGTGGGTTCTGCTCGCTTTAGGGACTCGTCGAGCATCATATCTTTCTTTCAGGCTTTTCGTGAAGAACTCTGACCATGGAGTCGGTGTTCTTCCTGCAGTACGTTTGACATCCCGAGGAATGCAGTCGCTAACGGCTCTTGTCCATCGGTTACGCATTACGTGTCCGGCCCACCTTATCTTCGACAGTTTGGGGTGTAGAACGGCATCTTTGATTTTCGATCGTTGACGTAGGTCGGAGCTTCGGATCCCATCCTTTACTTGCGTGAAACGGGATACTCCTAGCATCGTCCTCTTGACTGCGCGTTCGATAACGCTGAGTGATCTTTCATCCTGCTTGCGTAGGGACCAGGTTTCTGATGCATACGTTAGGGCAGGAAGAACCATTGAGTCGAAAAGGTGGGCACGGAGTCAGGTGTTCTTTGTTCTCTTCACTACATCCTCGATGCTCTTGAAAGCTCTCCAAGCCGCTCGTTTCCTTCTGCTCAACTCTGGAGCTAAATCGTTCATCATATTGATTTCCCGGCCTAGATAGACATAACTGGAGCATTCGGAGATATTCGTTCCGTTGAGCGTGAATGGGGCAAACTAAACCAATCCGTTCTTCATGAATATCGTTTTCTTGAGATTTAGTCGAAGACCAATCTTTCCACACGCTTTATCAAAGTCCGCAAGCATTCGCTCCGCTTGGCTAATGTCTGGTGTTATAAGAACGATATCATCAGCAAAGCGAAGGTGATGTATATGCCGACCATCGATTTTCACTTCCATATTATCCCATTCCAATGTTCGCATGACGTTCTAGAGGATGGAGGTAAATAATTTTGGCAAGATTGTATCGCCTTGCCTAACTACTCAGTTGAGTCAAAGGCCTTCTCTAAGGCGATGAAAGTGAGATAGAGCGGTCTTTTGTACTCTCGCGATACTACAATGAGCCTTGTTAACGTTTGAATGTGGTTCATCGTACTAAATGCTTTTCGAAACCCTGCTTGCTCACATGGCTGTTCTTCGTCCACTGTTCTGTCAATCCTGTTTAGGATTACTCGAGTGAAAAGTTTGTAGACGACGGACAACAATCAGATTGGGCGCTAGTTGCCTATATCGTGTAGGTCGCCCTTCTTGAACAACAACACGGTCTTGCTGGTCTTCCACTGAGTACGGACCTTGCATTCAGGCAGGTAACGTGTGAAGAGCCGAGTAAGCGTGCTTACGAGGACTGGCCTAAGGTTCTTCAGATGTTCTGATCTTATCCTGGAGACAGATGTCTCTTGGTGACCTTCGAGCTCTCAGCTTTCATGGCGCTAACATGAAGATGTTCAATGAGCCGATCATATTCCTCGCCGATGTTGTCGATAACGGAATCTGCCGAACAGCCAACTAATGAGTTGAATAAGTCTCAATATGTGATGGGACATCTGTTTTTGAATTTAGCGGCTTTTTCTCCTTTCCGCGAAAAATAAAATCTTGCACGAAGGAGACGGTGGTCTGATCCCGTGTAAAATTTTGGGACAAGAGCGACATCGGTTAGGCAAAACTTCCTGTTTACTATGATGAGGTCCATTTCGTTATGGTACTCTCCATTGAGAGATTCCCACGTCCATCGTTGACGGTGAGGCTTCTGGAATTGCGAGTTACCATGGATGGTCTTGGTCGCCATGATAAACTCAGAGAGCCGCTCACCCTGTTCGTTCCATTCTAATCAGTGGATCCCAATGTGACGTTCCTCACACGATCTTCTTGGTCCTTTCTTGACATTGAAATCTCTAATGATGACCTTAAAGAATGCATTGTCTTCTCTGTACGTCCTCTTCAAGTCCATGTAGAACGCTTCCACTCGTCATAGTTTGATGTTGGCGCGTAAGCAACGAAAATTGTCGAAGCCGGTGTTGATCCACATCTTTTTAGTCGTAAACGTCCGATTCGGGTTGTAAGCTGTTCGAATGAATCGATGTTCATGGACAAACTCGTATCGACGAGAACGCTGACACCGCCTACGCCTCTACTGTCGCATGTTCCGAGGAACAGTTCTTCTCCAGTGTCATAGACAGCGTTGAATGGGTGGCGCCGTCTCATTTCGGCCGGGCCGATGACGTCGTACCTTATCATTCCTGCTTGCATGAGCAAGTCCTCTATCGAGTACTCGGATGCAAGGGTAGGTGCGCCACCTGGGGACGCGCCACGTAGCCTCGCGGCTAACCGACTCGATCTCCCTCATATGAGGGAGATCCGTTACAGAATAGAATATTTCAAAGAAATTGTACATAACAACAACTGTTCCTAAGTACAGTTTCGTTTGCTTTCACTTTTTCAAATATTTCCTCTGCTGTGGCTTTGATATTTGCAAATCGAACGGTCCGATGATAATATCTTATCGGAGGTAGTCCTAACTTTTGACACGAATGTTCTATAGTGCTATATTTAACATAGATACCACTTAGCAATCACAGGGCGGTTGAGTAAACGGAATGTCTAGTTCCTATCAATTAGAATTTTAAACTCGTAATGTTATGCCTTTACTGCCTTAACGTTGATGTTCAAACCGCGACGGTGAATATAGCTGGCCAGGAATCGTATACTAAGCATCTGGTGCAAAATAGATTTCCACTTCTTGCTTGTTCCCTTGACGTTTCTGTAGGGGAGTTCTTTTCACAAGATTCTGATAGGAGAACCCATTTCTGGAAGAAGAATATTTGGATGGATTCTCTAAGAATCGATCACACATAAGCTTCCTTATGAGTATCAAACTAGAATCCCACTCGCAAAGAAGGATCTTGACATTAAACCAAAGTTAAAAAAATTTCGGTGTTTCTAGCGGAAGGTCCTGCCGAGAAGCTAGGCCTCGCCACTGTGCTAATAGAAATCTAGTCCATATCCTGCAAGCACCTTTCTAATCAACAGCGATCGGCTAGCACATATGATAACCACCTTACGACGATCTTTTCCGCTCTCCATCGAAAAAATTTTATCATAATGTTATTGTGCCAGTGAGATATAAAATGCGCTGGTGAGCGCACAACTATTCGTAAAGCTGAACATTTTGGGAATCAAGGGATTTTGGCTTCGCAGAGAATCATTGCGATAACACTCGATATTCAACATGCTTCCAAGAAATATTATTCATTTAGAATTATTAAGGAGTAAATTATCCATCGTTGAAATATCTGCTAAAGATGAGCTTGTCTTCGTCTCGAATACGCGGGCATTTCTGGCCTTACGATGATGCGAATAGGTGTTTTTATCCTCCCAGAGTAGCCTAATATTTTCTTGTGGACCCAGGGCATAGAAACGTTTTTGGTCACTTCCGGATGCGGAAAGCCGCGTAACATGCTTGCGCGGAAAATAGTGGCAATAATGAATGGAATGAACAGCGTCGCAACTAAGAATATTTCTCCTTCACATAATGGCTGCTAAAAACAGATCCGTAGATTTTACACCCATTTTCAATAAATGTTTTCAAATAAAAAGTCATAGTGAATGCTTCTTAATGACCAACATTAATAGTCCGCTGAAATCAAACACAGTGTCCACAGGTCTTCTGGCATCATTCCTCATCAATGTCAGATATGCCGCGTTTCTGCAATGGTTAATCATTCCCGGACAGTTAGTGACACCTGTTCATGGAGTAACGAGATTCCGGCAACCTAAACAGTTCAAAATCAAGCTACGAGTTGCTTACATCATTTAAAAAGTAGCATTGGGCATGAATTGGGGCATAGGTCCTGTTCGCATAGGCTCATCAGCAAATTCCCCACATCGCTAAATTTCTCGAAAGACTAAGCCTTCCACAAATTACTGCTGGTTTCGATGCTTACATGGTTAAAAAAGCTGAAAATTGACAACATGAACGCAAACTAAAGTCTAGTAAAAAAATTTCGATTTTTGATAAACTTATCTTTCCTAACTACACTCCAGCGACATATTTATCGATCCCGCATATCTTTTACAAGTCCTGGGACACCGTTCCGCCATCAATTCAATTCGTGGACAAACTCATGTTGACGAGAACTCCGACGTCGCCAACTCTCCTACTGTCGCATGTTCCGAGGAACAGTTCTTCTCCGTTGTCATAGACAGCGTTGAATGGGTGGCGTCGTCTCGTTTCGGCCAGGCCGATGACGTTATATCTTATCCTTCTTGCTCTCATGGTCAAGTCTTCTGTCGAAGATTGGGATGCAAGAGTATGTGCATTGTAGGTACAGATCGTCACCTCAGCCGTTTGAGATTAAGTAGTTTAAAATGGTTCAAAAATTAGCTGCTTCGCCGTACACATCCTACCCGACGCTGCTGAATTGGGAGCTCCTTCGGGACCAGGGAGACGAAGTCGGTTTTTTTTACTGTGTTTAGCATTTTAATGAGCACATATAGCTTGCTGAGCTCTGAATTTGGGGTCTGGGTATACTTACGCGTAGCTTGCCACTCTCTCCCAGAACGGACATGGAGCTTATTTGCTGTCGGAGACTCCTAACCGCTTCGCATATACTTCCCTGTCACTTGATTGCTGGTTTTTGACCGGGTTTTACGAGAAGCTGTTGGTCATGTGGTTCCCACATAGATTTTCATCTTTCTGTCTTTGTTATTGAAGCGTTTGGCTTGGTAAATCGCATTATATCCTTCCATGCTCTGAAGAAGGCGATACCGTGGAGACTTTAGCTTTAACGAAATAAAGAATGAAGTAATACCTCCTATTTGCTAAGTAAGAATGTCGACAACTGTTTGATTATTGCCGAGATTAATATAAAGTCGGTCGTGGGAATTACTACAAGACATATCAGCAAGTTTTTTTCGGTGGGTACTAACTCTGACAACAGAAATTTTCTACTACGAAAATTCTAAAAATTCACCACGCTGGCAACTGAGGACGTGCTTTGTTTCGTTGATTGACCGTTTTCGAAACGATTTGATACTAAAGTCAAACGAATATTTGGAGCTTCCCTCTTTTTAGAGACAACGAAAATAAACTGCTCCGAAAGAAAAGTATGAGGTTCCCCATATCACTCAAGTAAACGGATTCCAACAAGTTGCACAATTGTCCTACAGGCATGAATGGTTTTTATTCGAGTTGCTTAAAGAAGGAAATTTTGCGCATTCTACAGCAATAAGAAGGTGATGGAAGTGTAGTAGCTATAGAACGCCGGAGGTGTCTGGCACGACGTCACATTGAATCAACATTTCCATCCCTGCGAGGCTAAAAGATTGCTACCGTTTTTTGATAGTACAGGTGTGCATTGAGGGTAAAAATGTAATCCAGTTAAGTCGCTAAAAGCTTGTGGTAGAAACATGATAACGTGCAACTGGAGCTATTCCAGAATTCCTGGAGGTGCCGACTAGAGCAGTCTTTAACGGTATTAATGACATCTTCTCTAGTGGTAGGGTTCGTCCCATGACTAATTTTATTCGTTCTCTTCTTGCGCCAGCGTGGTTCAAAATGGTGACATGCTTCCAACGTGGGGACGTCCGCTAAGCCCATCCCGTAATCCCGAGCTGTCTCTGCAGATGTCCGACGTTAATGACGAACGCGCTCGCGTATAATTTAGATGGTCGGCCAAGAAGAAGCTTGCTTTTTCTTGGAGTTCCATTGCTCTCTTCTCCCTATCCAGCTGCTATCTGTCTGTTTTCTAATTGTATGACCATCCCATCTGTACTTCGCTATCGATGTGTGTTCTCTTCGATGCCGCAGGTAGGACCTGAAAAGAGAGAGAGGGGGAGGGAATATTGAGATAAAACAGTAAGCGCAGATAGGTCTACTAGTCCTTGGGTGGCCCAAGGGCAGCTTCTGCTGCTCCTATTATGTTTAATTCTTTTACCACGTCATTTTTCATTTTGGTTTGCGCTCAAGTTACATGTACGAGGTTGCCAATGTAATCAGAGAACTATCCAGTTCCATTTGTTAACCTTACGCATCGTGGATTCTTCGTGTACTGGGTCTCTTCGTCCTATTTGTAAGCAGTCCATTCTTTTCTCTCACTGCGTTGATTCAGTCTGTTCAGACTTGCAAATTTGTCAAATAGGCACTACAAATCAAGGCTATACTGCGTCGTAATATTTTTCAGGCTCAAGATATTGAAACACAGTTTTTTTTTACATGACGAGTTTCTATTAGCTGATTAGCCGTAAATGTACAGATGCTTAGTTTAACCGTTTTCAGATAAACTGACAGATCTACCTACATTTATGGCGATTGTATTTTCTGTTTTGACTCCATAAAAATCGCGTGGGAGTATCTTCGGGACTAGAGAACAACTATTTTTATTAACAAAAACGCTTGATGAAAGCGGATTACGATAGAACGCATTATAGAAGGTTAATTCATAGAACTTTGAGCCTTTGAGATATAACGCTACAAGGTCCGCTCGGCTCAGCTCCGCGCACACCAAGTACCTCATCCTTCCGGGTCAGAAAATTAGTTGTAGACTTGTAAGGCCGTAACTCACTTCCTCAAATCGACGCTGGAACGCTCTAACCCTATTATCCTAGGAGCTTGAGAACTAGTCGGCTTGACCACTATTCAAAGATATAAGAAGAGAACAATCCATAAACAGCATCCAAACTCAAAGGCAAAGTCTTCGAAGACACACAGACAGATGATGGTTGCTAAGTGACGCACCGAAGGTATGAAATCCTGTGATTCACACTGTTGATGTGAAGACAGTGAAATGAAAAAATTTTCATGGAAAAAAATCAATATTCACGAAAGCCATGTTCCATGATGAGATGGGACAAACTTCCATGATGAGATGGACAAAAAAATGAGATAGAATAAAAACACTGTTATTCTGAAACGCGGAGAAAAAAAAGGACATTTTCAACCAGTAAACTACAAGTCAAATGCAAATTGTTTTGTGCTCTGTACGAATCTGCTGCCAAAGCAAACCACCTAAATTGCAAGTGAATGCAAAATATTAAATCTTTGCCTTTAATGAACTCTAGCTCTGCCAAATATATGAGGCTTTCGTCGAAAGTCATTGACTTTCAATCTAATAACGGCAATACGAAAGTATAACAGCAAGTATGGATAGTTAGTTGCAATTCGTCATGAATAAGGCTCGTACAAACTAAAGATGGAGCTCAACATTTCTAATTAAAACCAAACTGGTTAAGAGTATTTCAATATTAAGAATTGTCAATCACAAGAAGGCAACCGTCATTGAAATCCATAAGGGTTTTACAGTATCCGATTAGACGCGAGTCTCCTTAGTACTCTCTGATGTGCAGGATCGTACCTTCAAAATGGGTAGGAAACAACCATACGTAGTAATTAGCTTGTCTTGAAAAGTATGTGGTGTGAAATCCATCAGTTTTTAAGTTTTGCGATGACTTAAAAGTCCTCTTAAAACTAAAAAACTACATTTTTCATTTTGTTCGTCTTTCATTTTGTATTGAGAATTTTTTCAGACGTAAGAACCAAAACTAACATTTCTAAGAGCATTCTGATTTAGTTCAGTGATGGGCTTAGAATACTTTGCAAGAAGTCTTTATTATTGATTCGGTTTCGTTGCAGGCATCGAGATAAACCGAGTGAAGTGGTGCACAGCATTCGGCAATGAAGAATGCTATGGCATTGAGATTTCAGCCACTACTCCTTCATCAAACTGCGATTGTCACGACATTCATGTTATCGGCAGAAGGAATATTTCAACCCAATGTGTTTCATGGCTTCATGGACATAGAAATGTTGTTTAAAAACCAGCGAAACAAATTTCGAAGGAAGCGATCAATAAACGCACTTGGAACGAAGCTCTACACATCGCTTAACTCTACTAACCTCACCAGACCTTTCACTGGCACGCTTCTCAAACATCTGGAGAAACTCATTCACAAGAAACCCTTTACGTATCAAACGGCAGTCAAAACGTCTTTCTCGGTGCGAAAACCTAATTTCAACTTTGGAAAAGATGGAAGAAGTGAAAGCGCAATTTTCAGCATCTTTTTCCTTCATTCAGATTACCACAAAAATCCCCACATATGAACAGTAGCTGACACCTGCGCTATTTATTGACTTACAACTCTAATGCCACATACTTTTCTTGAAATCAAGCCCTCAGAGAATCAAGTGATTCACTAGCGCAGTCAGTATTTGGTGTTTGTCAGATGGTATGATTCAGTTTTGCTCCGCTGTGGTGCTTAGACATGGGCTGATAACTCTGAGCGTGTAGCAGTTAATGCATCATAAAATAATGCTTAAGGTTAATAATGGCTACAGTATTCCCGTTTATATGATGGAAGGCGTTGCGTTCAAAATGTGGAGATATGAAGTCGAAACTGCTGTGGACATATTGACATCGAATGTCAGAATTCAGAAGTTGGTGTATTCAGCTCAATGATTTCTTGGCGACTATCGATACAGCGGTTGTAGTCCGCTCTGGAGGCCCCACTCGAATGAACTGAAGAAACGAGCGACGGATGTTCCTGTGAAAAAAAAACATATCGTGGTGTGCTCACATTTAACTCGTCGCCTGAACTTTTAATGCAATATTTGACTTCTACACTTTTAATGTAATACTGACAAAATGAAATACCGTTTAGTTTTGCATTCAGTAAAAACAAGAGAAAAAACTTCATTTCATCATTAATGTAATACTGACAAAATGAAATACCGCTTAGTTTTGCATTCAGTAAAAACAAGAGAAAAAACTTCATTTCATCATTAATGTAATACTGACAAAATGAAATACCGTTTAGTTTTGCATTCAGTAAAAACAAGAGAAAAAACTTCATTTCATCACATACATCTCTTTACCAACATAAATTTTTCATGAATGAATAGAGAAAACGCAGCTCATCTTCATGAATAGTTCCGAATTTGTCAACTACTAACTTGTCATGATCACTTTTTATCATGCGAGTGTGCAGCCTCTGAGGCCTTTTTCACCGCTACAGAGCCCTACAAGGTGTACGAGAATGTGTGAAAATGCTCAGGCAAAAGGTTATTTTTAACATCTGCAGAAACGATCTGAATTATTACGCTGTTTCGTCTAAACTGTTGAATTGTCTCGTTATCAAAATTTCGAAGACGCGTGAAGAAACACATTAATGCAATATTTGACTTCTACACTTTTAATGTAATACTGACAAAATGAAATACCGTTTAGTTTTGCATTCAGTAAAAACAAGAGAAAAAACTTCATTTCATCATTAATGTAATACTGACAAAATGAAATACCGTTTAGTTTTGCATTCAGTAAAAACAAGAGAAAAAACTTCATTTCATCATTAATGTAATACTGACAAAATGAAATACCGTTTAGTTTTGCATTCAGTAAAAACAAGAGAAAAAACTTCATTTCATCATTAATGTAATACTGACAAAATGAAATACCGTTTAGTTTTGCATTCAGTAAAAACAAGAGAAAAAACTTCATTTCATCACATACATCTCTTTACCAACATAAATTTTTCATGAATGAATAGAGAAAACGCAGCTCATCTTCATGAATAGTTCCGAATTTGTCAACTACTAACTTGTCATGATCACTTTTTATCATGCGAGTGTGCAGCCTCTGAGGCCTTTTTCACCGCTACAGAGCCCTACAAGGTGTACGAGAATGTGTGAAAATGCTCAGGCAAAAGGTTATTTTTAACATCTGCAGAAACGATCTGAATTATTACGCCGTTTCGTCTAAACTGTTGAATTGTCTCGTTATTAAAATTTCGAAGACGCGTGAAGAAACACATTGTGCACGCGAAGTAATTAACTCACCGCGCACGCACCAAATAGAGGAGTGGATTCAGACCGCAATACATTATCCAATACATATTTATCGCGAACACTGTCCATACTAAATGTGGGAAGAGGAATTGGTGAGAGTATCAGAATGTGATCAGACTAGCCAACACCCGAAATGGGATTGCTACGTGGACGATTAACTACGGCTCAGTTTTATATATGGTGCTCAATCTATGCTTCATTTGTAAGTGAGCCAAGCAAAGTTGTATACTGATGCATTTCCAAGAACTATTGTTGGTGAAAGTGTTAATTATTTTAATAAATAGATGCGGTTCATTAAGAACCATGCTAGTGGTTATGACTTTTTCATGGTTTGACGCTCTGTTATCTTTTTTTCTCAGTAATAGTTTTAAGTCTGATGAAACGCAGTTTTTTTTTTCAAATCCCTGGACGGTTGTTCTAACATATTCCCAAAATTAGTCGTTTAGCCATGTAGGTTGAAAGAAAGCTTACTCTCTCGCAGCCAATCAAGAGCATTTTAATATACAAGTCACCACCTGTTTCCTACCATACGGACGATGTCCTCTCACGAGTCGAGCTGGCTCCAGCACATCATTCGGCTTATGTGTTCACCTCATGAGCTTCGTTTAAGAATTTTTGTTTGGAGTCAAACGAGGGGTATGAGCATCGTTCCTCGGTCGATAAAGCATTTGAAAACGCAAGCAACACATCGGTTTGAGCGGAAAACAGCCATTCCTGCTGGTAGTCGTCCTGGACGGACCTTACGTCATTTTGAGTTACACTCCATATTTCTCATACAGCATCTGTCGTTGGCTAATTTTATCACGCAGCATTTCTACTATTCTTTAATTTTAAGGTTTATTTTTTTAAATTTTAAAACTGAGACATTTTGTGAGGATCTGAACTACAAGCCCAGACTAGACATTGCGTGGTCTCGCTAAACGTTTCACAAGATAGAGGCAAATGTTTAATTAAATATAGTTCAAGCATTATTTTATGATGCATTAACTGCTACACGCTCAGAGTTATCAGCCCATGTCTAAGCACCACAGCGGAGCAAAACTGAATCATACCATCTGACAAACACCAAATACTGACTGCGCTAGTGAATCACTTGATTCTCTGAGGGCTTGTCGCCGCTCATACTATTCGTTCTTCTGCATATCTTTTCCTGTCTTTTTTCATTACCAATAGACATTTCTGGTAAAGGAAAATATGGACTCTGCAGCAAAAGAACTGCTTATGTAATACCTTAAAAATCGACTTTCAATAAAGCTGGGTAAAAATGTAACTAATCAACAAGCATTTATGGTCTCAGACAAACGGGCTCTGACCATGGCAGAACGTTGGCTGTTGTAAATAAATAATATATAATAACAACTTCGTTAGTGCTACTCATTTAAATTTGTTAATAGTGGGTTTTCTTTCTTTGAGTTCTCCATAAACTGGTTTCTCTTGCAATTCAATAGCGTTCCTGTTCGGATTTCCGTTGAGCACCTTTAGAACGGTCTGCTCTCACTGGTTCTCTCCGAAATAGTGATGACCTCATAGGTAAGGCGGAGTTTTGACAGGAATGTGTATTTATTGAAAAAAATGAGAGCTAAAGAAGAAACGGTTAATGTCGATTATAATCAAACGGACCTTGTATACTGTCATAGTAATCGCTATGTAGATAACAAAGGTGAGAGAAATAAATGGCGTGGAAGCTATGAATTCAAACTGTGACATTATGTAGGAGCCTCTTCATGTCACATTTAGAACACGGCATTTTGAATAATTTTGAATGATATTCATCGAACCCTACTTCACATCTGCAGCTTCAATCACTTCAATCGATATTTATTTTTTAAATATTGAACGAAGGATAGGGCGAACGAAAGATGAAATGTCAGAAAAAAGCCGTTGGCAAACGTAGTGCTTATGAAGAACATCTTGATTTTTGCCTGGTTGGGTGGTACAGAGCTTCTGCAAAAGTCAGAAGACGTATCCAGTAGGCAAAACAACATACAAACGACAACAGTATGTCACCCTGAAGTTGCTCTGTTACATTTGTTCATTATTTTTTATTGGTGATATCAGAATACCTGTTGCATCGTTACACTAATAGATGACCAAAGCACAAGTTTTCACTGGATTTGAGCAAAAATTTGCTGTGAATAAAGACCTGGTCACGTTCTGCTACGACTAACTCAAGATTAAAAGGATAAAGGATAAGGCTCTCGGTGTTGATCAAACCCTAAGGGATGCCCAACTCTCAACTTCCTCCAGCAAAGATGATTGAATGTATATCTGGCGCACATAATGGCTCGCAGTGGCATACCGATATATTGAGTCAGGGGTGCTATCCTCTCAATCAAGCCTAGTACCAATGTGCCGACCCGGAGGGATGGAGGGCTTGGTGAGCCTTGGGAGAGGGATGGAACCCATGTGTATTACAGAGGGTCTCTAACCACTGTGCTGCACGCTTCCCACACATCTCTTGATTACAGAGAGTTATATTCTTGATTAACCACAATTCAAAATTTCACTAAGAAAAGACGATGACCTGTTGTCTACCTACAGCTGAACCGTTGCGCTATTCCGGCCACCCACATGGTTAATTGTTCTATAGAGAACATTCTTCACCAACATAGGAATGTTCTCTATGTAAAACATTTTGAATACTGTGTCCGGTTGCCTTGTCCCTATTTTCTATATTGGTGCGTGTTTCTTGTTCACCAGTAACCATATTAAATCTATCTTTGCATCTTCTTTTAATTGCCTCTTAGCCACTATCTCATGCAGTTGCCTCGCAGGCGGCTGGGAAAGGATTCTACAACTTCTTTCAGCAAACTGCTCTTCTTTGTCCGACTTGGGCATTGAATCAGCAGCAGTCAGCTGAATGTACTTTTCAGCATCTGCCGTCCCAAAAAAGTTTCCGAAGGAGCTGCTGCGCCTTTTCACATGTAGTCCGATCAGATTGTGCTAGTAGAAAAAACCTTTAGAACCTCTTATAAACTGATCTTCTTTAGCTAATGGAGGTTGGAATAGTAGCTAGGTCTAAATCGGTATACGAAAAGATTCGGTGTGAGACCAACCTCGCATCAGCTAAAGCAGATAAGTTTATAAGCTCATGTAAATAAATATATCAATTATCTATGCCGAGGTTTATAGAAAGTCGGTCTTCTGAGTTATTTAGAACCTCTTTCTAAACACAGCCTTTAGTTCCCTCTGGGTAAGCTCCACCCACTACAGCAGTAAGACAAGGAGGGGATAGGGATTCGTCTTCAAGGGGTGGTAGCATGCGGCAGTATTCTTCCAGTCCCTCAGTTCCTCGGTGCTTCAACACCGATATCCACCTAACTTCCTTCATTTGCATTGCTTATTCTCATTTCATTCTCGCTCGTATACACCCACTTAACCACATACCAGGTATTATTATTATTGTACAGTTGTTATTGCTATAAATTACTGCAACACAAACTCCAAGTTGTTCACGACAATCGCGAGAAGACCCGCGTGGCAGCTAAAAGAACTAACGTTTACGAGAGCTTGGTATTCATATATCATATAAAGTTGTGTAAAGTGTGCGGAGACGAATAGGTTGGCGAAACGGGTAGACCACTCTGCATCCGTATAAAAGAACACCTAGCTGGTAAACGTAAACCAAATACCCCACTAGGCACGCATAGGATGCAGAGACATAACGGAGAAGATTTTGAAGTAGAGGTTACGATCCTCGCGCAAGAATCGAGAACACAAGCGCGTAAAATTCTCGAGGCATTCTGGATTAATTCCAAGAATCCGAAAATGAACCGCAGGGAGGAATGCCTCATTATCACGCGTGATATTGGGCAGTATATAAGACTGCTATTTTGATGGGACGGGCACATTACGTTTCCATGTGAACACTGCGCGGTTGGTCTCCACATAACATATTAAGTGGAAGGCTCATAGAAAGCGGTGAGTGTGCAAAGACTCTGTGTTCAATGTGATTGAAATTTTGGTTTAGCATTTTCTCTGTTTGGTTATGGAGGTGTTTGGCCATGTAGATTGCAGTCAACGTGACCTTTCCAGGCTCTGAAGAAGGCGAAATCCGCCGAAACGTCAGCTTGTACGTAAATAAAGAAATAAAATAACACCTCGTGTTTGCTAAACAGAAGTAAAAAGACAAAAAAGAGAATTACATAGACCCGCTCATCCAGGGAAACAGGTTGTAAATAAAAAAACGATTAAATAAATGTAAATATCTCAAGAACTTCTTTTTGTTTTCCACAGAGGAAAGATAGTGGTGAAGCACTTATCATTGACCTATCCCACGGAAATTGCGCTGTGCACACAACACAACAGGTACACTTCAGTTTTCACCTGCTTCAGTCTTTTTCTAATTTTCTGATTTACTCGCCATGTTCCTCATCCCCTCACAACGGTCATATTATTTGTCAACTAAACCCGAGTTTGTGACTATCAAAAACGTGAACGATAAGCACATCTCAAATCTTGGAGATGAAAACGAAATTAACATTTCCGTGTGATACCAGGTAGCGAATAAATCTGGTACATGAAAGAACCTGCTGAGCCAACATGCTACCGTTTTTCGAATTAAACCTAACAAAGAGCTTGAAAGCAATTGTAAAGTGCTCTTCATATCGTTCAGTTGAGTGTGTAGAGCCCGGCAGTTCTATTGGACAAATGAACTAAATGAAAACTTTGTCATGCGCTGGAGGCGCTCAAATTGCCTACAAATGACGGATCAAATGACGGATGACGAATGACGCACGGATCTCCCTCATGAGGGATCTCGAGCCGGTTAGTCGCGAGGCTACGTGGCGCGTCTTCAGGTCACGGATAGGGGGTTAATCACCTTGCTTCCCTGAGACGAAAGTGGATTCAGGGGATGGACTCCCTCTTTCGGCTGCCCCGATTTGGCACATACCTTTTGTATTTGCTAGGTGCAATCATGCTGCGTGTGTGGGTGCGTTCTCGCTTTATGTGGATTGTATTCTACGAGTCAATTCGGCCAAAAGAATGCGATCTAGTGACAGGAAAGTATATGGGAAGCGGTTAGGAGTTGCCTCCAGCAAATAAGCTCCATGTCCACTCTGGGAGAGCCTGGCAAGCTACGCGTGAGAATACCCAGCCCCACGTTCAGCGGCCAACACGTCATACGTGGGCACCAAAATGATCAACACAGTGAAAAAACGGGCCTCATTTTCTTGACCCAAAAACAGCTCCTAATTTCGCAAGACAAGTGCGGAAAGGCTGCTAAAATTTCAGGGGCAATGGAAGCTGCCCTGATCACGAAGAACTATGGAGACGATTCGTACCAACAATGCACGTACACTTGCATCCGAGTTTTCGACAGAAGATGTGCTTATGCAAACAAGAATGATAAGGTACGACGTCATCGCCCTGGCCGAGACGAGACGACGCCACCCATTCAACGCCGTCTATGACACTGGAGAAGAACTGTTCCTCGGAACATGCGACAGTAGAGGAGTAAGCAGTGTCGGCGTCCTCGTCAACATGAGTTTGTCCACGAACATCGATTCATTCGAATAGCTTACAACCGGAATCGGACGTTCACAATTAAAAAGATGTGGATCAACACCGGCTTTCACAATCATCGTCGTTTACGCACCAACATCAAACTATGACGAAGAAGAAGTCGAAACGTTCTACATGGACTTGGAGAGGTTCGACAGAGAAGACCATACATTCTTCAAGGTCATCATTGGAGATTTCAATGTCAAGAAAGGACCAAGAAGATCGTGCGAGGAACGTCACATTGGGATCCACTGATTAGAATGGAACGAACAGGGTGAGCGGCTCTCTGAGTTTATCATGGCGACCAAGACCATCCATGGTAATTCGCAATTCCAGAAGCCTCACCGTCAACGATGGACGTGGGAATCTCCCACTGGAGAGTACCATAACGAAATAGACCACATCATAGTAAATAGGAAGTTTTGCCTAACCGATGTCGATCTTGTCCCAAAATTTTACACGGGATCAGACCACCGTCCTCTTCGTGCAAGATTTTATTTCTCACGGAAAGGAGAAAAAGCCGCTAAATTCAAAAACCGATGTCACAGAACCGTCACATATTGGGACTTATTCAACTCATTAGTCGGCTGTTGGGAAGATGCCGTTGTCGACAACATCGACGAAGAATATGATCGGCTTCACTGAGCATCTTCACGTTAGCGCCATGAAAGCTGAGAGCTCGATGGTCACCAAGAGACGTCTGTCCCAAGAAACTCTAAAGCTAATACGCCAGCGTGGAATCGTGCGAGCTGCGGGCAACCGCGAACTAACGTCCGAGCTTGCGAAACGGTGCAGACAAGCGGTAAAAGACGATCTTAAAGAGAGAGGAGCAGCAGTAATGGTCGAAGATGCAGAGGCTGGGAAAAGCATTCGCGAAGCCCGCCGAAGCTTCGCCAATTTCAAGACAAAGATGATTGCACTCCGACGCCCAGACGGAACAATAACAGCGTCCAGAAAGGCAATGGAGAAAA
>MQTX01000161.1:206664-223671 GCA_009735665.1 Angiostrongylus cantonensis | reverse complement strand
CGGACAGGATAAGATCAGAACATCTGAAGAACCTTAGGCCAGTCCTCGTAAGCACACTTGCTCGGCTCTTCACACGTTACCTGTTTGAATGCAAGGTCCGTACTCAGTGGAAGACCAACAAGACCGTGTTGTTGTTCAAGAAGGGCGACCTACACGATATAGGCAACTGTCGCCCAATCTGCTTGCTGTCTGGCTTCTACAAACTTTTCACTCGAGTCATCCTAAACAGGATTGACAGAACACTGGACGAAGGACAGTCGTGCGAGCAAGCAGGGTTTCGAAAAGGATTTAGTACGATGAACCACATTCAAACGTTAACAAGGCTCATTGAAGTATGGCGAGAGTACAAAAGACCGCTCTGTCTCACTTTCATCGACTTAGAGGAGGCCTTTCACTCAATTGAGATAGAAGCAGTCTTCGAAGCCCATGAGAGTCAAGGGGTCCCTACTCAGTACATAAAGATTCTTCGTGAGCTGTACAACAATTTCGCAACCAAAATTTCTCCATTCTACAACGATATTAACGTTGACGTCAAAAGAAGAGTTAGGCAAGGCGATACAATCTCGCCAAAATTATTTACAGCCACCTTCCAAAACGTCATGCGAACATTGGAATGGGATAATTTGGGAGCGAAAATTGATGGTCGGCAGATGCATCACCTTCGCTTTGCTGATGATATCGTTCTTATAACACCAGACATTAGCCAAGCCGAGCGAATGCTTGCGGACTTTGATAAAGCGAGTGGAAAGATTGGTCTTCGACTAAACCTAAAGAAAACGATGTTCATAAAGAACGGATTGGTTTAGTTTGCCCCATTCACGCTCAACGGAACGAATATCTCTGAATGCTCCAGTTATGTCTATCTAGGTCGGGAAATCAATGTGATGAAAGACTTAGCTCCAAAGCTGAGCAGATGGAAACGAGCGGCTTGGGGAGCTTTCAAGAGTATCGAGGATGTAGTGAAGAGAACAAAGAACACCCGACTCCGTGCCCACCTTTTCGACTCAACGGTTCTTCTTGCCCTAACGTATGCGTCAGAAACCTGGTCGCTACGTAAGCAGTATGATCACTCAGCGTTATCGGACTCGCAGTCGAAAGGACGATGCTAGGAGTATCCCGTTTGACACAAGTAAGGGATGGGATCCGAAATTCCGACCTACGTCAACGATCGAAAATCAAAGATGCCGTTCTATACGCCAAATAGTCTAAGATATGGTGGGCCGGATACGTAATGCGTAAGTATGATAACCGATGGACAATGGCTGTTAGTGAGTGGATTCCTGGAGATGTCATACGTACTGCAGGTAGACCACAGGCCCTGTAGTCAGAGTTCTTCACGAAGGGTTTAGAAGAAAGATGTGATGCTCGACGAGTCCCTAGAGCGAGCAGGACCCACAGGTCTACTCTTTGACGCGACAGGGAAAAATGGAGGATTTACTGGCGCCCGCTCGAGTCACTCGACGGTCATCGGGAATACAGGTGATACAGGTGACGGATCCGCAGCGCACTTCTTGGTAATAGTGCTTTTGGGAAACCCAGATGACGCAAATCTTCGGTAGTTTTTTGCTAGAAGAAGAAATCGTTTTCTATCCATTTGATGTGCATTGTATAATATTTCTGACCTTCACCAGCAGTCGAAATCCTGGATTTGGGTCGGCTACTTTTCGAACTATCAATAGACGATAGAGAGACACGACGAACGATAATAGAAAGAAACCTGGCCATGCTGAATTCAAAATGGCGCCTAACATCTGAAAAAACAATTAGAGTGAGTGATCTTCACAACACTTCTTTATGCTGCTAGATTCTGGTGAAAACCTAGTGACGTTATGGCAGTGTTTCCTCTAAGATCTAGATTAAAGGAATACATTCCAGAGCAACAATATATCACTTTTGTGAAAATCGAGTGCTCTGCTCTAGAATCTGCTTAGATCACAAGGCTTAGTAGGCCATACACGCAAGGCCATACACAGCAATACATCGGTCTACGATCATTCGTTATTAAGCGATAATACTTTCCAAAACCGACGCTAATTTAACCTTAAAGGATAAAAAAGGATAAAGCTCTCGGCGTTGATCAATCGCTGAGGGATTCGCCATGCATTCGACTTCATTAAGTATCGTTGGAGGTGATTGAATGCATATCTGGCCTTTACAATGACTCGCGGTAGCCTGCCGATGTATCGAGCCAGTACTGCTATCCTTCCAGACAATTCTGGTACCAATTTACCGACTCCGGAGGGATGGAAGGCTGGGTGGGCCATGCGCGCACGAATCGATTCCACGAGCGTGTCGCAGTGGCGCCTCCGACCATTGCGCCACACGCGCCCTGAATTTAACCTTAACATGATTAATCAGTATATCTTTAGAATGTTCAGCTTACATGAGGTTATTATGCAATCTTATTTAGACGACGTTTCAAGGTCTTCGTCTTCGTCGGGGTCGGACTGATCTTTAGTCATGGCACTTTTATACACTGAAACTTTAGACTGATAAAATCTCATAAAAACCTCTTTTAGTCTGAGCAGTCTAAAAGGATTTGTGATAATTAATCAAACCCGATTAAGATAGGGCAGTTGAATGTTGAGAGCTGGCCAAACACTGAGGATTCCACTAAAGCTGTGACAGATCAGTTGTATGCAGTCCAGTATTCTTACGAAAATCATTAGTCGAAAAGCTGGAACCTTGCGGAATTCTTTGCTTGCACATATACTCTGAACGAAAGCTTGGATACGCGCTTAGACGGATGTATTTTTGACACATCGCTTTTCCTTTATCAACCAGGGTACAAAAAACACACGGACTTGCCATATTGAAAACCACATAGAGAACCAGTAGCAGAACTGGAAAAATGTTATACACTATACCAACTATGAATGAGCTGTACATTCCTGGCGATTTCTTGCCGATTTCATATGCGCTAACAGACATCTTCTATAGATATTTAGAATACGTTTTTTAAACAAAAAAAAAACTGCTCGATGGACGTTTCACAAAAACATACATAAGATTATAAGCTTGCAAGCAATGTATGTTGAGGTATTTCAAAGAGAACGTCCCATAGAGAGGTGCAACGTGGGAACGTAGGAAGAGGGTGGTGCTGGGAGATGCTAGGGTTCAACAGGACCGAAGCGTGGCGAATATTGACAAAACATCTCATAATCACAATCTTAACCGTTTTGTTTACTGCCTACTCTTTTTAATGGCTGGGTATACTGCGAAATATAACTTTAATGAACCTGAGATATTTGCAAAATCTCCGGACCGCAGGTGTTTGCGGTAGGGAACGAACGCGTTATTATCCTTTCCGGGGAGTAACGCGTTCGCCACCACACCACGCGGTTCCTTCGTTTCGCCTGTTTCTCAGCTAGTTCTATCGATTTTCTGCCGTCAGCAATCACCCGACAGCGGGATTAATCTGGGGAGCCCAAATCGGCAATGAACCCGGTTAAACGGAGGCTTTAGTTATTATGATCGAACAAAGGTGAAAAGCTGAGCACTCCTTAAGGCCAAGTCTTCATCGAGCGAAGCTATAGTTAGAAAAACCAAGAAAAGAAAGCTCTATCGTATCCGATTGACCAAATCGACATGGAGCTATACACCATCTGTCTAATTCACTAAACTTTTCCACAACGCTTCACAATTTTGAAAATAGAGAAAAACAAACGAATATAATTGCCGTTATATTTTTTTCACGTCAAAATAAGAGGATAAAGTGTTAAACGTTAATTTACCCTTTAAGGATGCTTCACGTGGAATATGTACTGGATTAGTGAAATAACTTACCTTTATCTGAATATCTACCAAGTTCAGATTTTGTGGATATACCAGTGGTGGTTCAAGTTTTAAGAAACAAGGTTTCGAACCCGATGTAGATACTGTACATTAGTATTGATAGTTGGTCACAAAGTGAGAATCCCACTAAAGCTGTGACAGATCAGTTGTATACAGTCCACAACTGCAATGAAAATCTGCAGTTGAGACGTTGAGAAACACTACACATGAGCTCTATATTAAAAATTGGACAGTCGAACGGTAGCTGAAGTGGAGAAATAATATGCACGATATCAACGGTGGACTGTGCAGTCTTGGCTACCTGCTATCGACTCGGTCACGGTAACGGCCATCGTCTCTAAACATTTAGAATGTATTTGTTTAAGTCGAAAACGGCTGCGATTCCCACAAAACGACACAAAATTATAAACACTGCGAGCATTGTCTATTAAGGCGTTTCAAAAAGAAGATTTTAGAAAGAGCTACCATGTTAGTGAAGGGAGAGAAAGAAGAACGGCGTTTGACAGAGCTTCGATCTGTGCTTGGCTTTGTTTAAAAAAAATGTCTCGTAGTCAACCACTCAAAAAACGCTTAAGTAGTTCAGCATCTAGCAACACGGCTCTGAAGAAGGAGAGGGCGCTGAAACGTCAGCCACAGAATAACAGCAACAACAAAGTGATCCCAACTTCGCGTTAGCTCAAAAATGGCATATAGTAAAAATAAAAAAAGGATAGCGCTTTCGTCGTTGATCAACCCCTAAGGGATACACATGCATTAGACTTAGGCATCGTTGGAAGTGATTGGATGCATATCTTCCCAATGACTAGCGGTGGCCTACCGATATATCTAGCCAGGACTGCTATCCTCCCAGGCAAGTCTGGTACCATTGTGCCGACCCCGGAGGGATGAAAAGCTGTTTGAACCTGGGGCGCGGGGAATGATCCCATACATCTTGCATTGCGCCCCCGACCACTGCTCAACACGGGCAGTTAATGCTGTAGCTAACTTTGGGTGATGGTAATATATGCGTAGGACAGCTAGCATGCTACCAAGATGAGCTTGATGATTGACAATTTTCTTTTTTTAACTGAGCCGACAAAATATCGAGGTGTTTTTAAGTAGCTGTATTGTTTCCACCCTGAACACAATAGTTGCAATGTTTAGGATGTCTCTGGTCTCCAGCAGTATCACCTGTATCACCTGTAGTCCCGTTGATCGTCGAGTGACTCGAGCGGGCGCCAGTGCTTGTTATTCGTCTCGATGTGGGGGTTTCGCCTTCGTGTCGAGTCAGGTCTTCCTCAGCGGTCCGTCACCTCGAATGAGGCACACTCATTCAGTGATGCCCTTTTATACACGATGCTGATGGTGAATATAATGATAATATCCGTTGGTAACTACTTGGTTTTCTTTCGGACATATATCATCGCGCACATCGTGCAAGAAGTCGGTGTTGTTATTAGCTGGCACAAAGCGTATCAATACTTCGAAACCGACTTTCCTTGAACCTCGGTGCGCTTAACACGAACACGTTCCTGACTCGACAAGAAGGCGAAGCCGCCACATCGAGACGAATAACAAGCGTGGACCATCGACTCGGATCATCGGCTCTGATGAAGACGAAGACGTCGAAACGTTAGCCGGTAATAAATATTTTTTTTATCAACCTCGTGTAAGCTCATCAAAGAAAGAATACATAGAAAGGCTAATGTTTGCTTTTCATTTTCTGCCTTCTATAATTTCTGTGGCAGGGTATTAAGCAAAATACAACTAAAATATTGCTGAGATATTTGCAAAACTCCAGACCGCAGGTGCTTTCAGTGGGGAACGAACGCGCCATTGCCCTTTCTGGAGTGTAACGCGCTCACCACCACATCATGCGGGTTCTTAGTTTCTCCTGTCTCTCACCTAGTTCTAGAAAGGCTAATCACCGTGATATTACGAGTACGACCGACCCACGCGTTGTTAACGTGGGATCGCGAGCAAGACACACCCTGAGGTCAAAATAACATTTTGAAATAGGGCGCCATGTCACGAGTGATGATGAGGCATTCGTCTTACCGGTTCGTTTTTAGATTTTTGAAATTTATCCAAAACGCCTCTGGAGTTTTACCCGTTGTTTTCGATTCCTGCACTAGGATCCGCACGGTCACTTCGAAATCATCGCCATTGTGCTTTTGTATCACATGTATAGCCAGAGGAGTGTTTTGACGAATTTTAACTTCTCCATCTTGATGTTCTTTTGTGCGAACACAAAGTGGACACAAAGCCGTCTCCTCAATGTATTCTTTCCCCTAGGCCTTACATGAGACGAAGTACATTGTACCTGAGCTCATGCAATCCCCGTCTCTCCCGTTAGGACAGATCATGCAGTTTTCCGAGCTGCACAGACGATCATAGAGACAGTTGCGAACTAATTGAGAGCGTAGCGTACGGGGTGGAAGGTCAATAATCGCTACATAATTTTCAAGACTATTTTTTCTTAAGCATCTCTTAATGGCGTAATTTACTTCATTTGATATGAAGGGTAGCTTGAAAGGAATCTTACTTACGTTCGAAACATTATTTTAGGGAACTATCCTTTGTTTTTGTCTAACCTGAATGGCTTCCACTTCGTAGCCATTGGAAATGGCTATTTTTTGTGCCAGGTTTTGCGATCCTTCCTTTTCTCTTCTAATGTGCACATATTTTTAGCCGTATGGTATATGTTTTTGATAAGTGTTTTTTTTCATGTGTGAAGGATGAGAGGAGAGGTAGTGAACTAGTATGTTTTTACTACTTGGCTTACTATACCATTTTGTTATATAGCCACTTTCTGAGGTTTTATTTGGACGTTTAACAATGGAGGCCAGTTTTCGGTCCGTTTTTTCGTGTTATATGCGCTGACTGGTGGTTAATGCACTTAATGCATTCAATGCACTCATCCATCTGTTCTTGAGTGAAAAAGACGATGAAGCAGTCATCTATATATCAAAAATATTTTGCAAAAATTGAAGGAATTGCCATGGCACAGCGTTTAGCACGAAGCCTTGCCATCGCTTTCATATTTAAGGTGAAAGCTCCAGTTCTCGATCACCGACCCTTACCCTGCTGTCGATATTTTACTCGATACTCTACTACTATTCTGTGTTTGATGTGATTGAAATCTTGGTATAGCGTTTTTACAGCAAGCAACGTGTGCACGGGAAGAGAGCATAGAGAGGAGTCCCAGAACTTGGCACGGCAAATAGCCATCTCTAACGGTTACGAAACTGTAGCTCGGGATAGGTATAATGGAAACACTAGGCCTCCAGACGACAACACTAGCGACAAAAAGGTTTCGTTTTTCCTACCCTTCATCTCAAATGGTGTAAGCGTAGCTATAAAATGCTGCTTAAGAAGGGCGGCTTTAGAGAATTCGGTAGATGTAGTTGAAATGCCACCGAGTAATCTTAGGCGCCAGCTGTTCGTAACCACCTATATGATCATCTATGTGCCACGCAAAATTGCATAATTTGCCCTAATGGTAGAGACGGTGATTGCATGAGCTCGGGTACAGTTTATCTGATCTCATGTAAGGCGTTCGGAGACGAATACATTGGCGAAACGGGCAGGCACCTCTGTGTCCGCATGAAAGAACACCTAGTCGACAAACGTAAACCGAATACCTCACTACGCACGCATAGGACCCCCCCCATAAGCGGGAGGACTTTGAAGTGCGTGTCACGATCCTTGCATAGGAGTCGAGAACACAAGCGCGCAAAACACTCGAGGCGTTCTGGACTAATTCCAGAGATCGGAAAATGAACCGCAGGGAGGAGTGCCTCCTTATCACGCCTGATATCGTGCAGTACATAAGCCTGTTATTCTGATGGGAAGGGCACATTACGCTTCCATGTAAATTTGCGCGCTACATACCCAGTGGAAGCCTCATAGAAAGCGGTGAGTGTGCAAAGCTGTGTTCTATGTGATTGAACTCTTGCTTTAGCGTTTTCTCTGTTTGGTTATGGAGGTGTTTAGCCGAATAGACTGCTCTCAACTCGACCTCTCCAGACTCTGAGGAAGGTGAAATCCGTCGAAACGCTTATTCGGCTTATTCGTGAGTAAAAACAAAATAACACCCTGCGCTTGCATATCAAGGACATTGGATGAGGCACAACCAGTCGAGCAAGCAGAATTTCGAAGAGGACAGTGCGGATCCTAGTGCAGGAATCGAAAACATCGACTCTCAAAACTCCAGAGGCGTTTTGGATAAATTTCAAAAATCCAAAGATGAACCGGAAAGACGAATGCATCACTATCACACGTGATCTGGCTCATGATTTCAAAATGATAGTTTGACCCCTGGGTGGGTCTCGTTCGCGGCCCCACATGAACAACGCGTGGGCAGTTGCGTTCGTAAGAGCACGGTGAGTAGCCTCTTTGATCAATATGGCGTTTATTTGAAAGTTTGATCTTCATTAATACTAAAAATATTCCATCGAATATAAGACTACTGACAAACAGCAAGCAACAAACAATAGACAACAAACAACAACAACAAACAGCAAGAACAAGAACAGGAACAACAGAAACAGGAGCAACAATAACAGGATGAACAACATGAGTAAGATCCCGTCCACTAAGATTTATCTCGTAAGAGGCAAGTTATTCAAGCTGTTCAATTGGCCAGTACGTCCATAGATTCTTCGTATATGCTGGCAAAAAACTTATCGAGAATTGGAAGCTTGGCAAATTCAGCTGTGACCAAATTGATAGAGGACTTACAGGGTACTGAAAAGATGTCAACCAAAAGATTGCTCCAAGGCAGAACTCACCTTACTAAAATTTGTACAAGCAACAGGAAAAGTCTTCTAAAAAAGGTGATAAACGATAAGCTCCAAAAGATGGAATGGTTTCCACTCCAGGATCGCAACGGAGTGATGGTGTTGAAGTACAGGGATAAGACAGCGATCATCATACTGTCGACATATGTTCAAGGAGATTCTCAAAGCCTGCTGTGTTTAAATCTTTCCTTCCAACAGTCCTTACAAATTTTCCTTTTCCATAATTTAGGTATATGTCACCACTTAATTACCTAATCTTTTCTTTATGCACGAGAGGAACTACTGCGGCTGCACACGCGAAGACTTGGTCGACGACTCCATGGTACAAGTACTATTTGTTATCTCCATTTTTCGATTTCTCATTGCCATAGTGTTGTTTGCATGCGAGAAACGACTAAGTGTTTATGTTTTACTTTAAGAAAAAAGTGTTCTTATAACCCTCCGGTTATACTGAACCTTCGCTCAGCCTTCTATCAAGTTCTGCTGAAGAAGATAATAGATACAGTGGCTAATCTGTCCAATAAATTCAGTGCTTTTCGGAAAGGAAACCGATTCAGTGCTTTTCGGAAAGGAAACCGATTCAGAGGAGTGGGCTTGCATTTGTGATGGTCACCTGGGAACGTTATAGTAGTTATCTCGTGCCTCGAGGGAACATCGATGAGGAATTATTTCAATACTTCAGCGAGGATGCAATACCATATGTGCTTAAAGCCAACTTTCTGCAGAAAACGAACCATTTCTGTGGTTACGAGATAATTAAGCAAAGGAATAAAGCTCTATAAATTCTTCCCCAGGATGAGTCACTATGACAACCTAGCGAGTATCTCAGCATTACATATTCATTTGACAGAAGAAGTGGACGATTGGTCGAAGCAGTGCTTACATTAACTCAAGGAACACCTGGCTTTGATAGGAAAGCATGAGGGTTCTTCCCATACCAACCATACCAACGGCGTACTCTTCAATTCGATCTCGCTCAGCCCAACCAAACCCTCGGATACACGTGAAAGAGTAGCTTAATAAATTGTAAGTTTTAAATGGCAACATAAGTGCCTTTCAGCACCATTTTCAAAAACGTTGGGGAAACATTATGAAAGCAAGTAGTGAGAATTGTTTCCAAACATGCAACGCAACAAATCACATTGGTGATCAACTATTTTGCTGATGAGCCACGCTTCCCCGACCCTATTTGTAAATTTTTTGGTCGCAACTATATTACTAAATATTATGTATAAATTCCTCTTGATGGCTTAATTCTTCATATACAGTACCTTTCGAAGTGTCATATTTAAGGATGTGTCGTAAAGTGGATAAGGCGTTTTTGTAACCTGCTTTATCACGTAAAGAGAGCGTTGTTTTTGCCCTAATCCTCCTATTTCGAAACCGTTTCAATTACCTATAGAATACATGCACATACCGTGGTGAATAAAAAATCTTGGAATCGATTAAACCGAATATAGAAACAAATAGTAAGTATCAATGCCGTTTTCTCGCCCAGTCGGCTAACGGTAGACGCGGAATTGTCTGGTGACGTATCGTCGTCTATATCGAATAAGTCTCCATCGTTTGCGCAGAAAGGCCAACGACACACGGTAGTCCACCCTAAACAGCAAAATGTAAGCATTGTTCACATTCTACAATTTCATTACTGGAAATGACATTTGGGAAGTGTTAAGTCTACACTACAATGGTATCACAATTTTACAAAAAGAAACTTCACTTATCGAGGCCAAGATCATTCCAGTAGGAATTAGATTCCGGAAACATTGTAGCCGGATCAAAGGAGGTAGAACAAAACTCGGCATAACAGAGTTCAGGCATCATAGTCAACAACCTCTGCATTTTGTCAACAACATTGGACGCGTATGCCCCTTGAATATCGTGCCAAAACAGTTCCTCTACCTAGAATTCGATAAACTTGATTGATAAACTACACAGGCCTAGCTAATGCTTCCCACTCTCGAGAGATCCAACTTATACAGCATATCCATGAGATGGTCTGTAATCACCATACCTTCGACGGTGAGAAACGTGCAAATTTGTCCAGGACTGCAAAAAAGGCAACACTTAACGTTTCCAAAAAACATTGAAACCAATAGCAAGAAACTAGGACAACACGCCACTTGTGAAGTCTTAAGAACGTTACGACTACATGTATTCTCAAAACGATTGTGAGAAAGCACATAATTTTGTTAGTATGCAACAGCTTTATCGTGTTGAAAAACTAAGAAAATGTTCTCAAATAGTACCCACGATCGACTTTCTATTAACCTCGGCATTGGATTGATTATGAATTCGTGGTATTTGCGGAGACAAATATATTGGCGAAACGGGCTGACCTTTATGTACCCGCATAAAAGAACACCTAGATGGCAAAAGAAAAAGCAAGACAAGGCACGCCACTAGGCACGCATAGGATACAAAAGCATAACGGAGACGACGGTTTTGATATAAAAGTCGCTATCCTCGCACGGGATACTAAAACACCAACGCGCAAACTCCTCGAGGCTTTTTGGATAAATGCCAAAAATCCTACAATGAATAGCAGGGAGGAATGTCCCGAGATCACGCGGGATCTCGCCCCTTACCTTCGTAACGATCGTTGATTGGGGTGCTGCAGTCGTAAGCCATATGCGACTCTGAGCGGATGTTCTTCCTCGGTGGAAGACAGATGAAAAAAGCGGTGGGTTTTTTCGAGAAGACGTAGATCTTGCAATTATCGCTCGGATTTTCATCTTTCTGTTTGTGCTGATGAAGTGTTTGACCTAGTAAGTTGCGTATTGGTGTACCCTTCCAAGCTCTGAAGAAGGCGATTCTGCCGAAACGTCAGCTACGATTGTGTTATATGTGTTATTGTATGGTAGTAAACCTATGCTGTTTAACAGCCTCGTGATTGCTAAGAGAGAAAACGACGAATGTTTTTGAACTTTTAAAAAAATATTCTTTAAGATATTAACACTTGCTGAAGGGATAACAGTGACAATTCATTGGAGGGTCTCTACTACTACATCTTTTTCTTCGGGATAAACTGCAAGTTGCCACAATGAGATTTTAAGCGCTTCACATCGCTAGGATGTATACAAAGACAACAATTACTACTGTCTACTTGTGTACATAGAAAACCCTTTTTTAGTAATAATAGTTTTGTGTCTATCGATCTTGACCATCATCTGTTAAACTCGATTTGGTGAATTGCTATAAAACATGCAATTTCGAAAGAGTTTTTTGCTCTAAAAATATACTAACGTTTTAATTTAAGTAATACAAAACCGATCAATTACCTGCACAACCCATAAAATTATACTCACGACACTATAAGAATAAGGACAACACCAAATAAGGAACGAAGATTGATACTGCTTCCCTAACCACTTAAAATATCAGTCTGCTTTGGAACATGGTTATAATAAGATTAATGTATGTTTTCCAAGCACTCTTTAGTTGAGCACTGATGATTAAAATTTACTTATTTTAAACAGTTACATTAATAAACCTACTCACAATGTGGCCGAAGACACTTCGTCAATAAAAACACACTTGCAGAAATTGTTTTTTGCACTATCTCCATAAATGTAAGCAATAATAGCACCGTCGTACGAGGCAGGAGGCCAAACTGGTGCCTAAAAACAGGCGAACATGAAAAAATCTCTTTACAAAGTGCACTAAACGTAGTAGAAAGTCGTGCGTAATGAAGTAAGTAACGGCTCTCAGGGCCAGATGTGCATTTAGTTAAGTCCACGATGCTTAGCACATAATAAACGGCATTCATTGCATAAAATCATGAGCAAACAGTCGCTATAACCTCTGTACGAGTCATTCTTACTTTCGTGGTTTATATAATACATGTTCCGACAGACCTCTACCAGGAAAATGTCTATTCTTACATTTCGTCCCAAGCGGCATAGCTCTAAAAACTGCATAGCCATTTGCATTAATAGAGTTGAAACCATGGCGCATCCATCAGTGCGAAATCAACGCCAAAGAATTTCGTCTTTATCTTTTACAGTGGAATAGCGCCAACAATTGAAATAAACTACCTTCAGCTGAAGGCCGATTGCTGGCTTAGGGAAGTAGGAGTGGTATTTGAAGACAAAATTTCGGAATCTACTGCATACAAACATTAACTGATAAAATGCCTGAATAAATCTCACATAAAACCGATCAATTACGATCAACAGAAAATCTTCAAACATCTTTTAAAAAAAAACTATGTAAAGTCCACCTTGGAAGCAAGTCTGCTACGGCCAGCAAAGAGATACCTTTTCAACGATGTGTGTGGTTCAAACGTTTGAGGATCAAAGACATAACCGAAGATTTTCAGAAGTATGTCGTCTGGCAAGCTCAAAATATTGCACGTCTTAAAACGATAGATGAAAAACCTGTACTTAACACTAGATGCCAAGACCTATAGGAGAAAAAAATTAGTCAGACCTGATCCTTCACTAATCCTCCCACTATTGTGTCACTTCCACTTTCATTACAGTTCTCCGTGTCCGTGTTCTCGCCTTTTTCGAAAAGCTCTGCGATTAACTGCGCTTGTTCAAATGTGGCACGAGGATTGTACACACGCATACGCCGGAACCTACTAGACCAACGACCTACTGAAATTGTTCAAAACAAACCATGGAACACCTAAGGAAGCATGGTGTAGAAGGAAACGAATTTAGGAGTTCCTTCACTTTCGATCTTTTTCTTCAATAAGCAGACACGAGGCTGTTATTATAGAATTCATTAGGATACAATTGCTAACGATAGGCGGTTTCGCCTTCTTCAAAGCTTGGAAAGATCAAATTGAGGTGCGATCTACTCAGCCAAACACTTTCATAACACTAGCAGACAAAATTTAACAAATAAATTTGTATTCGCACAAGAAAGTTTCATTTAAACACCTACCATTTATTTGTTGTAAGTATTCCAGCTAGTTGTTGGATAGCAGCCGCAGAGAGTACTACATGGGTGAGGACTGTGCCTGTGTCAGGTCACTGGATTAGCCTGAGATAGGAGGCCAAGTCATGCTTGATGACAAGACACTCTTCCTTACGGTTCATTTTTGAATTTTTGGCATTGATCCAAAGCGCTGCAAGAGTTTTACGCGCTGGTGTTTTCGATTCGTGCGTGAGGATAGTGACTCCTACTTCAAAATCTTCTCCGTTATGTTCCTGCATCCTATGCGCGCCTAGTGGAGTGTTTGGTTTTAATTTAGATTTACCGACTAGGTGTTCTTTTATGTGGACGCAGAGCGGTCTACCCGTTTCGCCAACGTATTTCGTCCCCGCACATTTTACAAGACAACAGATAGACTGTACCCGAGCAATCACCGTCTCTACCGTTAAAGTAAATTATGCAGTTTCTCGTTATACATAGACGGTCATATGCCTTGTCATCACGCGTGACCTGGCGCCGTTCCTCAGGCTAATCCAATGACCTGATACATGCAACAGTCCTCGCCCATGTATTATCTGTGCGGCTGCTATCCAACAACTAACTGGAATACTTACAACGAATAAACGGTAGATGTTTAAATTAAGCTGTTTTTATGCGAATAAAAATTTATTTGCTAAGTTTTACCTGGTTATGAAGATGATTGGCTGAGTAGATCGCATCTCTATTTGACCTTTCCAGGCTCTGAAAAAAAAATGTTAGCTATTGTATCCTAATAAATTCTATAATAACACTTCGAAATAAATAAACAAATAATAAATATTCTAAAATTCTAAAATTAATTCTTAAATTCTAAATTCTATTATTTTAAAAAAGATCCAAAGCGCTGCAAGTTCCAGGAAGATCCTGATGTGATGGTGGCAATTTTATCGCTTACTGCTGTTTTATCCAGACGCGCCTAAAAAGAAGGTTCTATTATTTTATTTTAAATTCCTAATTCTAAATTTTTTTAAAATTTTCTATTAATTCTATTTTATTTTGTAATAAATAATAAATATTCCATAATAACACTTCTATAATAACAACCTCGTGTCTGCTTATTGAAGAAAAACATCGAATTATCAATCAATGCCGAGGTTAACAGAAAGTCGGTTCTGGGAAATACTCCTTTACTTTGGTCTTCTAGGATCTTCACAAATAACAGATCCCATACTCTGCTGATAGTGCGGCATGTTCTACGAGAATACTTTTTCATTAACGTTTGCTGATAGCGAAGCATGCGTTTCGAAAATACTTTACCAACGTTACTGTGAACGGATAGAAACCTATATGCAGATGTTACAGTTCAGAATTCCATCAGATTTACAAAACCTTAGTTATTTCTTAACAGCAAAAGAATTTCAGAATGGAACTTTCAAACGAAGGTGAATAATTAGCAAACTGTTAGAAATATCCTCTACCTAATTAGATAGTCCAAATGACATTATTTTCTTTTACTTTCTACTCTAAAAATTCCTGCATAGGAAAACCCTGTGAATGTTATTTTGGAACAAAGCTCTTTAGACATCCCGCCTACGCGATCAGCTGCTGCTTGAGGACTGCTGTCTTATCTATCAATGTCGTTGAATGGGGGTAGAGTCGACTCACACCGCAGTCTTTGGACAGCTGGGGTAGAACGTCCTCACTTGAACCACAGGATCTGAACCTTTTATCGACATGTCCGTTAACGAATTTCTCGATTCCTGTAGGATGAGAAGCTTACGAAGCAAGTGCAGGCCCTAACAAGCATTGCGCTCGTGACGATTGGGAGCTCTACTACTTTACCCGCACAATAAGCCAATGAATCCCTCCTCACATGAATGCTTGGACAGCTTGTGTGTAGAAGTTGAGAGGAACCAGCGCACATTCCATTCGTTTTTATGCCTCGCAACCACAGTCCATGGTGGACGTTTCATTCGAGTATGGTGGCGTGTATAAGTCTCATACCATGATGTGTAAGACAACTGGAGCTCAGAGTACAACTAATTGGTTTTAGTTACGAACACATGTGCCCAACGTGTAGGTGATCATCCTGTCTTCTGTTCTTCTCATCACATGAGCAGCCTATCTATGTTTCCCTATCGGTGTTTTCTTTGGTCTTGAAGATGAGATAAATTTCGAAGACCAGAGATTCCCATTTCTGATGGCAGTTACATTTCACAAGACATTGTCCAGGTGCTCTGTGGGCACACTGAGTGGGTAGCGCACAGTATTTTTTACGTGGTTAAAGTGTCAGCCAACATCGCTACTGCATTGTAGAACAGTGGTAAGATGTATGAATCGAAAAGGAGACTGTGGGTTATCGGATACTTTAGCTCGTCAGTGAGTGACTTCTTTGAGGGTCCCCGAATGCGCCGCGTACTGGCCTCCTTCTTCCAATTCCTTCTATATGTTGTTCTCGATGTTCATCGAACGGATAAGAAACACGCATAAGGTGATTTCTCTAATAAGAGAGCCACGTAATTTAATCTGTTCGCATACACACGTTGAGTTCTTCATGCATCTGATCTCCGTCTTACACGCAGTCCAATTTTTTTCCCCACTCCGTTGATTTTATTGAGCATATCACCCGCTTCAATGATACTCCCCATAAAGATCACGACGGCATCTCCAAACGAAGATTTGATAGTACTTTTCCATCAAGAGGTATGCCCTTCTCATCATAATCGAAGGCTCCATTATAACGTGTGGTATATATATATATATATGATCGTATTCCAGTGACGTCCTGCATAATCTGAGATTTTGTGGCCCTCCGTCGGATCGTCTCACCGACTGACACAGGGGCATCCAGTGTGCAGAGTATTGAGAATAGCCCATTGCTGGTTGGGAAATTTCGTCCTCTTTGGAGTAATTAATTAACCTTTCAAGGCCGTGTTCATGTGTTCACTATGACTTGGATTCCTGGGAAACATCTTCTTGGCAACGATTCCGTTGTTCGGTCTTCCCTTTAGTTGATTCGGACAGGATATTAAAACGGAACTCGAAAATCTAGGAATGGAAAAATAACCGATCGCTCCGTGGTTGTGTAGAAGCTGAACAGCAAGTTGATGAACAAGATAAAATATTATTGACTTTTAACGTCGAGATCGAACAAAAGTCGGTTTCGGAAACCATGGCGAATTTTCACACAAACTTTAACAAGACAGACTAACGAAGAAAAAAAAAAGATAATTGAGTTAATAAAAAAAACCCACCTGGGTAATGAGCCTTGTTGTGATGCTCTGCATTCATGTTTTGATGAAGACAGGTCGGGAACGTTAATTTAAGAAATCACCTTTTGAGCAGCTAATAGAACATGAAGGAACGAACTGAGTCCGAGATAAACCTAGATCGTAACTTAAAAGTCTCAAAAGATGGCTTGGTTTTCGCTAAAACGCAAAAGTTAAGAAATAAGAAAGAATTCGCAACAGTAGAAAACAGCGACTAAAATGTTCTGACGACATATTCCACTTATTTTAGTACCGCCATCCACTACTTGGTTAACATGCAGCTCAAATGGCTCAATTTC
>MQTX01000161.1:168827-206407 GCA_009735665.1 Angiostrongylus cantonensis | reverse complement strand
ATATATATATATATATATATATATATATACGCACGTATACATAATATACATATGTGTACATATACACAAGTAAGTAAACATGCATTCCACACAAAAATTTCGTATGTTATCTTAATCTTCATAATAATAAGTATGTAATTACGTTATTTACAAATATATACATAAAAAGATCATTCGTTCAAATCATTATGTTGAGTTAGCTTTCAATTTTGACAACTCGTCCAGATCGCTACACAGTTTCACTTTTCGGATCTCGAGCAGTAAATCTTGCCTGGAATAAGTGAAGCTGAGTAAAACCACAAATACTTGGAAAACAGTTGAATTCGATCAGTAGCCCGAGGCGATAACATTTCCAAAGCGCCTTCTAGGCATATTAAGGAATACGAATGAAAACTATAACCCAAGAAAACTATTTATGATTAAGTAATCCAGGTTTTCATTATAAACAATGAATCCAAAACTGTCTTCCACACATTCAACAACTAAAACACCAACATCGTTAAATCTCTGTACAGCCGTTCCTTCAATGGAATGATTCAAAAACGCCGTTTCAATAAGTGTTAGACGTTTTGATCTTTAGCCGCATTTCACGTACGCGCCGCATTGGCGCTTCCAACCACTGCGCCACACGCGGCGCGGCCTAGGACAATGGACATCCATCTGCTACTTCTTAAATTTCTTTATTTCTGTTTTAATAATTTAAAAGACAATGTTTAGGACATAAAATACGACAAAAATGAACAAAAAACAGAAATAAACAAATTTAAGAAATAGCAGATGAATGAGACCATGGGTATTCTGCTGCATAAACGTCGGAGAAACCAGAGTCCAGCTCCGCAATTTATTGCAGAACATTCCACAACATCCATCTACAAAGTAGTATCTTTGAGCTAATTCCTATTTTTGGCACCAAAATGCGTCTGAAATCTTTCTATCACAAATCTCCATGTCGATCTACTGCTCTTCGTCACCTAGAAACTAATCCTTTCCTTTTTGGTTTGTCATTTTGCAGAAATTTTACTGTGGAGTAGCTAGATTTTCTAGGCTTAACTTACGTTGGTCGAAGGCGAACCGAAATATATTAAATCGCCGTCATGAGAAGGTGATCGCAAACAAGGAGGTGCAGATAAAAGTGAAGACGCATTCCTTTCACAACTGAACACTTTGTAGAAAGTGAAGAAAGCCAACCTGATCACGATGATTACAGTGATTGATTATGGGCGTCATAGTAAACAGAAGAGTTTGCCTAACCGATGTCGCTATTTTCCCCAAACTTTATATGGGATCACACCACCGTCTCCTTTGTGCAAGATTCTATTTCTCGAGGAAAGGAGAAAAAGCCGCTTAATTCAAAAACCGTAGTCCCAGAACCACCACAAACTGGGACTTATTCAACTCATTAGTCGGCTGTTGGGAAGATGCCGTTGTCGACAACATCGACGAGGAATACGATCGGCTCATTCAACATTTTCACGTTAGCGACATGAAAGCTGAGCTATAAAGTCACCAAGAGACGTCTGCCTCCAGAGACTATCGACCAAATACGCCAGCGTGGAATCGTACGAGCTGCGGGCAACCGTGAACTAACGTCCGAGCTTGCGAAACGGTGCAGACAAGCGGTAAAAGACGATCTTAAAGAGAAAAGAGCAGCAGTAATGGTCGAAGATGCAGAGGCTGGGAAAAGCATTGGCGAAGCCCGCCGAGGCTTCGCCAATTACGAGACCAAGATGACTGCACTCCGACGCCCAAACGGAACAGTTACAGCGTCCAGAAAGGAAGTGGAGAAAATCACTTACGAATACTACTCAGATCTCTTCGATATCCACGTCCACCTCTTGTCTTATGAAATAAAAGAGGTTGCATATCTTGCGCCACTGGTTTTCCCTTCCGAAATCCGACATGCCGCTTCGTCGGTGAAAAATCGAACAGCACCAGGTTCGGACAGGATAAGATCAGAATATCTGAAGAACCTCCCGTCAGTCCTCGTAAGCACACTGGTTCGGTTCTTCACATCTTACCTGTCTGAATACAAGGTCCCTTGTCAGCAGAAGCCACTAAGACCGTGTTACTGTACAAGAACGGCGACTTACACGATATAGGCAACTATCGCCCAATCTGTTTACTGTCTGTCGTCTACAAACTTTCCACTCGAGTTAAACAGGATTGACGGAACACTGGGCGAAGGACAATCATGTGAACAAGCAGGGTTTTGAAAAGGATTTAGTACGATGGACCACATCCACACGATAACAAGGCTAAATGAGGTATCGCGACAATACAAAAGACCGCTCTGTCTCACTTTCATCGACTTACAGAAGGCCTTCGATTCAATTGAGATAGAAGTAGTCTTGGAAGCCCTTGAGAGTCAAGAAGTCCCTACTCAGTACATAAACATTTTTCGTGAGCTGTACAAAAATTTCACAACCGAGATATCACCATTCTACAACGATATCAATATTGATGTCAAAAGAGGAGTTAGGGAAGGCGATACCATCACGCCAAAATTATTTACGGCCACCCTCCAGAACGTCATGCGAATATTGGAATGCGACAGCACGGGAGTGAAAATCGATAGTAGGCGGTTACACCATCTTCGCTTCGCTGATGACATCATCCTTCTAACACCAAACATTATCCAACCAAAAGGAACGTTTGCTTGTCGACTAAACCTGTGGGAAGATTGAAGTTTATCTAAAGGAAACGAGCGGCGTGAGAAGCTTTCAAGAGCATGGAGGATGTAGTGAAGAGAACAAAAAATACCCGACTCTGCACCCGTTGGTGGGCCGGACACGTAATGCGTATGAATGACAACCGATAGAGAAGAGCTGTTCGTGACTGGATTGCTTCGGATGTCAAACGTACTGCAAGAATACCACCGACCCGATGGTCAGAGTTCTTCACGAAAAGCCTAGAAGAAAGATATGATGGTGATAGAGGTGATTATGAGCAAAGATGTGTGCAAATGAACAGTGCAATGTTCCACAACAGTTTGATCTCGGATAGTATTCAATTGGAGCATATGTAAAATTTCTGCGTAAAAGAACACAACTGATAAAATATGAAGTGCCGATTCACCTGTATCACCCGTAGTCCCGCTTGTCGTCGACTGAGCCGAGCGGGCGCCAGTAAATCCTGTATTTTTCCCTGTTGCGTGCAAGAGTAGTCCAGTGGGTTCTGCATGCTCTAGGGGCTCGTCGAGCATCGTATCTTTCTTCTGAGCACTTCGTGAAAAACTCTGACCACCAGGTCGGTGGTCTTCCTGCAGTACGTTTGACATCCCGAGGAATCCAATCACTAACAGCTCTTGTCCATCAGTTATCATTCATACGCATTACATGTCCGACCAACCTTATCTTCGACTGTTTGGCGTATAGAACGGCATCTTTGATTTCTAATCGATGGCGTAGGTCGAAGCTTCGGATCCCATCCCTTACTTGTGTGAAACGGGATACTCCTAGAATCGACCTTCCGACTGCGCGTTCGATAACGCTGAGTGATCTTTCATGCTGCTTACGCAGCGACCAGGTTTCTGACGAGTAGTATTCATGAATGATTATCTCCATTTCCTTTCTGGACGCTGTTATTGTTCCGTCTGGGCGTCGGAGTGCAATCATCTTGGTCTTGTAATTGGCGAAGCTTCGGCGGGCTTCGCGAATGCTTTTCCCAGCCTCTGCAGCTTCGACCATGACTGCTGCTCTTCTCTCTTTAAGAGACTTCTTCCATCGCCTATCTGCACTGTTTCGCAAGCTCGGACGTCAGCTCGTGCGATTCCACGCTGGCCTATTAGCTCGAGAGTTTCTGGAGACGGACGTCTCTTGGTGATTTTCGAACTCTCAGCTTTCATATCGCTAACGTGAAGATGTTCAATGAGCCGATCATATTCCTCGTCGATGTTGTCGATAGCGGCATCTTCCCAACAGCCGACTAATGAACTGAGTAAATCCCAGTTTGTGGTGGTTCTGGGGCTTCGCTTTCTGAATTTAGCGGCTTTTTCTCCTTTCCGCGAGAAATAGAATCTTGCACGAAGGAAACGGTGGTCTGATCCCGTGCAGAATTGTGGGACAACAGCGACATTGATTAGGTAATACTTTCTATTTATTATCATGTGGTCTATTTCGTTATGGTACCGTCCATTAGGAGATTCCCACGTCCAGCGTTGAGAGTGGGGCTTCTGGAATTGCGAGTTTCCATAGATGGTCATGGTCGCCATGAGAAACTCAGAGAGCCGCTAACCCTGTTCGTTCCATTCTACTCCGTGGTTCCCAATGTGACGTTCCTCAGACGTTCTTCTTGGCCCAGTATTGGCACTGAAATCTCCAATGATGACCTTGAAGAATGTATGGTCTTCTCTGCAGAACTTCTCCAAGTCCATATAGAACGCTTCGACTTCTTCTTCGTCATAGTTTGATGTTGGCGCGTAAACGACGAAGATTGTCAAAGCCGATGTTGATCCACATCTTTTTAATCGTAAACGTTTGATTCGGGTTGTAAGCTGTTCGAATGAATCGATGTTCATGGACAAACTCGTGTTGACGAGAACACCGACACCACCTACTCCTCTACTGTCGCATGCTCTGAGGGACAGTTCTCCTCCAGTGTCGCAGACGGCGTTGAATGGGTGGCGTCGTCTCGTCTCGGCCAGGCCGATCACGTCGTACCTTATAATTCTTGCTTGCATGAGCAAGTCTTCTATCGAGGACTCGGATGCAAGTGTACGCGCATTGTAGGTACAGATCGTCACCACAGTTCGTGCAATCATCTTGGTCTTGTAATTGGCGAAGCTTCGGCGGGCTTCGCGAATGCTTTTCCCAGCCTCTGCAGCTTCGACCATGACTGCTGCTCTTCTCTCTTTAAGAGACTTCTTCCATCGCCTATCTGCACGACACCACCTACTCCTCTACTGTCGCATGCTCTGAGGGACAGTTCTCCTCCAGTGTCGCAGACGGCGTTGAATGGGTGGCGTCGTCTCGTCTCGGCCAGGCCGATCACGTCGTACCTTATAATTCTTGCTTGCATGAGCAAGTCTTCTATCGAGGACTCGGATGCAAGTGTACGCGCATTGTAGGTACAGATCGTCACCACAGTTCTTGATCGAAACAGCTTCCATTGGCCTTGAGATTTTAGCAGCCTCTCCGTACTCGTCCTACCCAACGCTGCGAAATTGGAGGCTCATTCGGGATCAGGAGAATAAGGCCCGTTTTTTTTAAAACTGTGTTTAGCGTTTTGATACCCATGCATAGCTCACTGGGCTCTGAACGTGAGGGCCAAATATACTTACGGGTAGCTTGCCAGGCTCTCCCAGAGTGGACATGGAGCTTGTTTGTTGGAGGCAACTCCTAACCGCCTTCCTTATACTTCCCTTTCACTTGATTGGAGGCTTTTGGCCGAATTGACTCGTAGGATACAATTCGCATAAAGCGAGAGCGCATCCATACACGCCCGCATGAATACGCCTAGCAAATACAGAAAGCATGTGGCAAATCGGCGCAGCAGAAACACGGAGTCCATTCCCTGGATCCATGGATCCACCTGAGTCTCTGGGAAGCAAAGGTCGCTTTTGGTCCGCGATTAACCCTCTATCCGCCACCTGGTGGGGACGCGCCACGTAGCATTGCGACTAACCGGCTCGAGATCCCTCATGTGAGGGAGATCCGTAGAGTGAAGTGCCGATTGCAAGAAAAAAAATGTAGAGTACAAACAAACGTCAGTAGTGTTTACAATACAACTGGAAAATTAGGAGAAAAAAAATGATCAACTTACAAAAACAGTAAAAAGTAAAGCTCTTAGCGTCGATAAATTCCTGAGGGAAGCGCCATGCATTGGACTTCACTATGCGTCGTTCGGAAGTGACTGAACACATATCTGGCCCTTACAATGACTTGCGGTGCCCTACCGATGTATTAAGCCAGTGCTGCTATCCTCCCAGACCAGCCTGATACCAAATTTGCCGACTCCAGAGGGATGAAGGGCTTGTTGAGCCATGGGAGGCGGGAATCGATCCCGTTTGCGTTGCAGAGTGACTCCGTCCACTACGCCACACGCGAATAGCTTATAATGCGTCAAAAATAAGCTGCATACAGTGGATAAAACAATATGACAACGCGCAGTCCTTTTACATCCTTACATCTACAGAAGTCTCCACTGCAGTTCACCACTTCACAGTTGCCAGATACCCCTAAGAGTCGAACTCTAATGTGTAAGTACAGCGAAAACAGCATACCCTCACCACAGCAAATTACTTTTTCCCTCTCCAAAAGCCAAATCAGACAAATCTGAAAGGCTTTCGCATATTATTTCCTGTACTACAGTTTTTCTTCGCCTAATGTGCACATAACATCTACGTTGGATAGGGTATTGTATGAGTACAAATTCCAACAAAAATTATACGATAGAAAAAGATTTGAAAAAAAAAAGTTATACATCAGGACACCATACAATGAATGCACCCCTATAAGGCCAAATTTCTTAAAGCAGTGATAGGAAATAACTGAAAAAAAAACTGAGAACAAACCTCTCATCATAGCAGCCAATACCAATCTCTTCAAGATCTACGTCGGTTATATCAACAAGAACTCGACCTACAATAATAAGCAATAAATTCAAACCATATGTATCTCTCAAAGCTGTAAGCTCAAGCCCAGAGTTGAAAGCTCAAAACAGGTGTTTCTAATGTATACTAGATGCAAGGTAATCTTTCCTCAACTCATTTGCCGCATTTGCTCCTAAAAGCTACTGAAGATTTGGAATTCTACTCAAATCACTTTTGATGAGATTGATTCCAAAACTTCAGAGAAATTCAATGAGATAAAAAGGTAAAGGACAAAGGGCTTCGTGTTGATCGATTTGTCGGAGATGCCTCATAAGCTCAATCCCATTGAGCATCGCATAGGCGGATGAATGGAGATTTAAGCTGCACAATTACTTATGATGGCTCAGCAATGTAGCAGATCATTATTGTTATAATTCCAGACAGTGTCCTACTCGGTTTCTTGTGTATTAAACATGGTTTTCAAAGACATTCATTTTATGATCAACGACTTTTGCAATTTATCAGTTCACTTTTTTACATATACAACAACCACAAGCAAACTTTCCAATGGCAACTTTTTACAACACGTGTACTACCTGTGCCACCTGTCGTCCGAGCGATGGCCCAGTAACGAGTGGGTGGAACTAAATCTTCAATTTCTCAATGCCGTGTGCAACAGTACCCCAGTGGGTTCTACTTGCTCTAGCGACTTGTTGAGTATCACGTATCTTCCTTCTAGTGTTTGCGTGAAAAACTCTGGATATCGGGTAGGTGGCCTTCCTGCAGTACGTTTGACATATCGAGGAATCCGCAAAGCTCCACATCATGGTCGTTAGCTGAGGTTGGTGGCCATTCATCTTTCATCACATACAAGAGATTGAAAAAGGTAAAATAATAAACACAAGGGTACAGAAAATATATGAAACAATTATGAATGAAACAAAGGGATGAGCGAAAATGCGTAGAAAACCGTTTGTGGACATGAATTCCGTATTATGCATTCAGCACAGTAAAGCATATACACCCTTAAAGAATAAGGGGTTACGTGTTAACACCATAGCTAAGCATCATGGATTTGCTTTCAACAGGTAATACAGAATAGGTTGAAGAAACATTTCGTCTGTACAATAACTTTAAATGACCTTTCCGTGTATCAAGTCAGTGTTCTTATCCTCCCAAATAAGTCTTGTAGCGATCTTACGCATATGGCTGCGGAATGGGACCAGAAACCATATGAGGTAGAGAAATTGTGGAATTGACAACTTAAACACCTATAGAAAAGGTCCTATTTTATTGCTTTACGTGTAATGTACCCCACTTCATGAGGAATCCGATTTCTTTCTTGTATGATTATCACTGTTGTTTCGCCTTTTGTATCTGCGTCTCATCTATTTCAATGTTGATGTGGATGCTGCAGTTGTTCTTCCAATGTTGTAATGAACCTGTTTTATCAGTTTGTATGAATTTTACTGCTCAGTGACCAATACTGTCATGTTAGTGAATGATTAGTCATCCTGACAGTCATTTTTCTATACAAACGCGACACATTAAAGCTCGGCGTTGATCAATCCTTGAGGAATTCGCCATAAATTCGACTTCATTAAGCATCGTTTGGAGGTGACTGAATGCATATCTGATCTTTATAATGGCTTGCGGTGGCGTACCGATATATCGAGCCAGTGTTGCTATCCTCGCAGACAAGTCTAGTACCAATTTGCCTACCCCGGAGAGAAGGAGGGCTCGGTGGGTCATGGGGATCGCGATCGATTCCACGGTTTTATTGTGGAGCGCCTCGGACCACTGCGCCACACGCGCCCTAACTAACACATTGCTATGAACTATTTTACATTAACATTTGTGATTTCAATGTTTCATATCAAACACGAGGAAATATTATAAATGAAGCACAGCAGTTAGCAGAAACTTGGAAGCGGAATTAATTCTTCTGAACTCATGTTAGCAAACTGTTTACGCAACAAGGATAATGTAAGAAAAACATTTCCGAACCAGTGATTCGGTTAACCGAAATGTGTTGCCATCCAACTCTATCAGGGAAATATGGAAGATAGTAAGGAATAAAACTAAATACTGCCCTTTAATGGGTTAATCAGCGTGATGGCTACGCTCTATGTCAGAAAAAAGAGAATTACCTGTTACATTGTGCCTTAGAAAATATAGCGAATATTTCAGTGCGAGCTTTGGTCTTCTCTTACGCAGCCAATCATCTACATCTGACGCTGTCCAAAAGCATATAGGTCGATTTGAAACTGTTTGGAAGACTTCTTGAACAGCGTTCATGCAAGACTAACACTGAAAACAATACTGAACTTTGCCTCCAGTAGGATCCGCGTAAAAGACAAGTACTGACATCTTGGACAAAAGCGATATGGACGTAAAATACCACATAGGAAGACATATTTACTTAAAGGAATACAAATTACAGTCAGGCACAAGTCCTATTTCGTAGTACGTCACGCTGGTGTAAATCGCAGGCATAATCAGTGGTCCCTTGTATATTCGGCCGCGGTTCTTTGCAGAAGGTGGTCACCGTCTTCCTCTCTTTCTCTTCTAAATTGTTCTCAAGTTTACGAGGTATTTGGCTGTTTCTGATTTTTCGCTGTCCTGCCAGAAGTTTATGTCCTCCTTGGGAAGAGATCCATGCCGTGCTTCAGATGTGGAGGACGTTCATTGATGTGAAACAGTGGAAAGATGAGACCTTAAGACCTCAAAGTATGTTTTCCAGCATTTAACGGAAGGTCTCACTGGCGATGATGAAGCACGTATTTCTGTATTATTAAGAAGGCTTCTTTCTTCCATAAGTTTTAGTTAAAAGGTCCTTCTAGAAAGACCTTTTTGTCATTTTACATGATCGCTTTCGATACTACTCGAAGATCTGCCACATCCCACAAAGCAATTTTGAGTTACTCATGGAGCAGTTCTAAGATGTCGTGCACCATTCATATGTGTTATTAAACATAACGCATATTTCGATGCCTTTAATCTCGTTACCAAAAGTATGCTAAGTAGGTTTGTCCCTTTAAACTCACTGTTGTTTAATTTGAGGTTTTTCTTGTAATCTATGTATAAAGGCGCGTGTGCCGCAGTAGTCGGAGGCTCCACTGCGACGCACACGTGGAATCGATCCCCGCGGCCTAGGCTCACCAAGCCTTCCACCCTCCGAGGTCAGGAAATTGGTACCAGATTCGTGTGGGAGGATAGCAGCTCTGGCTCCATACATCGGCAGGTCACCGTGAGTCATTGTAAACGCCAGATATGCATTCATTCACCTCCAAGGATACTTAGTAAAGTCGAATGCATAGCGCGTCTCTCAGGGATTGATCAAGGCCGAAAGCTTTATCCGTTTTATCCTATACATCTAGCCACATGGATACTTTTTCATCCACCAAATATCTGTTCTCTAATTTCCCTTCGTTGTCGGCTTTGATGAGGCCGAACTTTCTGTTTCTAGATTCTCTCCTGTCTGGTTGGCGTAAAGGTTTACCGACGCATTTGTACTGGAGCATGCTAAGCAGTTGACAACGTAAAGAAAGGATTACGTGGAAGGTAGTTTGTTCTAGTTTACACCTCTATTCAAACACAAATTTTCTTATTGTATCTGGGATCCAGGTCCCATTATGTCTCTTATATTTATTATATTTATTTATCTTATTTATTTTTTAGTTAGTGACTGGATTCCTCGGGATGTCAAACGTACTGCAGGAAGACCTCCGACCCGATGGTCAGAGTTCTTCACGGAAAGCCTAGAAGAAAGATATGATGCTCGACGAGTCCCTAAAGCGAGGAGAACCCATTGGGCTTCGCTTGCCCGCGATAGGGAAAAATGGAGGATTTACTGGCGCCCGCTCGAGTCACTCGACGATCAACGGGACTACAGGTGATACAGGTGATTGTTTGTTACAGTTTTCTTCAATAATTATGCGTTCAAGATGAATAACATCAATTAGATGGTGGTATATGATGTCGGCTGATTATCACTAATATACGTCTGTTTGCGAAGGGAATTCTCAGCGGTGAAAAAAACCTGCGAGGTGAGGTTTGCCTAGGGCATCACCTAGTTCTGTGATTTTGTGATGCTCTTTTGAAGTGGTTCTTTTTTTATGTTTATTTCGTCCTACAGGATTGGAAAAATTTCCTACATCATGTAAATCGAAGAAAGGTCGTCGTCAAAGACAGGAGGATCGAATGTTTGCTATTCCAACACTCTGTCTTGTTTTTGCTGAGGTGTCTAGGGTGAATTTGTTCTTCATATTCCTTGCAGTTTCGTCCATTTGGTTTCATTAGAAAATATTTTACTCGGAGTTGTTAGTGCTAGCTTTCAACCCAGATGCGACATACATCGTTACGCTTAGCTTACCGTTTACTGTCCGAGGTTAGTCTGATGGCTGTGTTCGATGGTCATGGAGAAGCCGAATGTTCTGCTAACTGTGCGCTCGTCTACCAGTGGAATTCGTTCGTGCGTTATCCAACATCTTTAGAGAAAGTCATACATTCGAGCGACTCGGTTGTTTGCATTACAGATTGTTCTGGAATGAGCCATGTACTTTTTTTACGCATTTCTTCCACGTCTGCTTTGTGGATCTTGGCACTTTTTTGCGTTTGGTTTGTTTTTTCGCAACCTTTTTTCACGGAATTCTGTTCTTCCAACTTTTTGCATGTGGGTTCGGCTGCTTCTCAAAGAATTTCCTTTCATCCTGAATGTCGTTGGATGCTGCTCGGGATGATTTTCCCCAGATGCCTAATATAGTCGTGTCAGAGCTCCACACTTGGATTTTAGAGAGGGAACTTTTTCCAAGCAAGTCTTTTACCAGTTTCCCACTTCTTTGGGGTCATAGAGCCCTGGATGAGGCCAAACGAGCAGCGTGCTCATGATGGTTAGCATCACGGCTATTGCGTCACAACAGGGGAATATGTGTAGAGAACAAGCTTGCAGTTATTTGGTGCTCCTTGCTGGTAATCCTAGTGTTTTCATCGTGTGTTAGAGGTTTTTCCAGTTTTGTGGAATCGTGGAAACAATTATGGCTGTAACTCCCACGTCCGACTTTCTATTAACCTCGGAATTTGTGGAATAATTCTTTTTACTTCTGTTTAGCAAACACGAGGTGATATTTTATTTCTTTATTTACGTACAAGCTGACGTTTTGGCGGATTTCGCCTTCCTCAGAGCCTGGAAAGGTCACGTTGACTGCAATCTACATGGCCAAACACTTCCATAACCAAACAGAGAAAATGCTAAACCAAAATTTCAATCACATTGAACACAGAGTCTTTGCACACTCACCGCTTTCTATGAGCCTTCCACTTAATGTGTCATGTGGAGACCAACCGCGCAGTGTTCACATGGAAACGTAATGTGCCCATCCCATCAAAATAACAGTCTTATATACTGCCCAATATTACGCGAGATAGTGAGGCGTTCTTCCCTGCAGTTCATTTTCGGATTCTTGGAATTAATTCTGAATGCTTCGAGAGTTTTACGCGCTTGTGTTCTCGATTCTTGCGCAAGGGTCGTAACCTCTACTTCAAAATCTTCTCCGTTATGTCTCTGCATCCTATGCTTGCCTAGTGGAGTATTTGGTTTGCGTTTGCCAACTAGTTCATTTATAAAGATGTGGTGTGGTTTACCCGTTTCGTCAACGTATTCGTCTCCGCAGTTTACAAGAGATCAGATAGACTGTACCCGGTTACCTAGTTTTTGAGCTTTTTCTTGATTGCATTTTCGACTCGAAACACTATTAGTTATTTCATTTGCAACACTCTACCTCACATTTACTGTGCGGATCCCTGAGCTACTTCCATTAAATTAGTTACCTTGTATGTATCATCTACGAATACCTGCGAATTTTTCGCGTGTGGGTTTATCTGCTGCTGGAGGATTGCCGTCTTCACTGCGAATGTGAATACTGTTCGAGTAATTTCCCTCTAGAGTCCAAAGGCAGACGAGCTGGAGCGTTTCCACTCGCATAACAGGAGGTGTGTTTTTCTTAGGCAAGTCTGGTGTCATTTTTCCAACTACAGAGGGATGACATATTTGGCCGGCTCGCATCGGCCTCAGACTAGAAATGTGCTATTGAATAATACTCCTATTATGAGGCGGTGTCATTTAACTACCCGAAATCGTCGTCTCTTCAATGCAGAAATAAACAAAGCTCAGAAGAAACTCTACTGGTTTGTTAATCCTCGTCGCTTTGGGACTTCGAGATTGCCTTGGTTTCAACAGAATTATTTGTGGAAATGACTGCGTCCTAGAGATTTGCAATAACTTTTAACGCCAACGGCAAGTACATCATAGCTTTTTATGTAAATGCTCATACGATATGCATAATTCGTCGTTCTGCGGAAAGTATTTCCACCTTTTTCCTCATCTCATTACCCGATGAATACGGTAGTTGCACTGCAAACTGTTTTTTCGTCGTAGGGTTTTGGAAATTTTCTCCATTCTTTTAATGATTTGACACCACAAACGGTGTTGCTTCTAGAGAAAAGTTGAAGCTGCCCATTTGTTGCTTTCAGAATGACAACTGACGAAATCATATTCTTAACACGAAACAGGTTATGGCTACAATTCTGCGATCAGAACGAACAATTTTCCATGACGTGATCGTGTTCTTCACGGAACAGATCATTACCTCCTATCACTAGTAATGGAATGTTTTGAGAAGAATTGCGCTCATGGACGCGTTTTTGCAGACAGGCACATATTTCTTAGAGAGGGAAGCATCAATACCTATGACAGCCAATAAGTCAACGAAAAATTGTAGCTTCAGTTGCATAATTTTCCCTCAAGCAAAGTATGAAGTCAAACAACAAATCTTAAATTTTGCCCTCCTTTGTTTCAGTAAAAAGTGCAGTTTTCCAAATGTTCTCCTGTGTAGCTGAGAATGCTGAACACCATGGGCCCCTCAGACTCCGATTGTTTAAGTGAATGTATTATGAAATATTACCGCTGCGCTACACCGAAAGCAAAGAGTTTTTGCATGAAGTTTCTTTGGTATCGATCATACTAGTGCTCTTAAGTATTGCTAACATTATAACTTCGTCAAGTTTTTTACCTCTGCCGCCACATCTTGTAATTTCCATCCGGGATCTCCTGAAATAATGTCGATGTGGGTTTGGCTCATGCTGTTTACACTAAATGTAAAACTCTGAACACTCACTTATATGCCTTTAAACTGTTATAGTGTTCGTTTCATTTTTGTTTGCTTCATCGACTATTTTTCAGAGGTGAGTGTGCTGGCCGTGAACTCGTCTACCGTTGCAGAATCTGTGTTCTTTTGTGCTCATAGACATGTTTAAGAAAGACTGTGAGTATGGTTTTTCTTAGAGTACCAAATTCATGTGTTCAGGGATAGCTCCAGGTCATCACCGCAGGTGGACATCAGCCCTTGCGATTGCAGTGATTCGTCTTGCACATCAGCGATACTCATGACTAGTTCATTTCTGTGTTCTTCTACATCATTGCCTTGTTTAGTTTCCTCTCGTTTCTTTTTCATTCTTCGGTTGTTTTTTTTCACATTGAAGACAAACGTCATAGGCTTGGGAATGACCATTCTTCATGGCATATGAATGCTTTTTCTTATTGTGCTGTTATAATGTTATAATATTACGAACCATGTCTTGTCTCCCACGGATCTCCCTCATATGAGGGATCTCCAGCCGTTAGTCGCGAGGCTACGAGGCGCGTTCCTAGGTGGCGGATAAGGGGTTAATCGCGGACCAAAAGCGACCTTTGCTTCCCTGAGACGCAGGTGGATCCAGGGGATGGACTCCCTGTTTCTGCTGCGCCGATTTGGCACATACTTTGTGTATTTGCTGGGCGTATTCATGCATGCGTGTGTGGGTGCGTTCTCGCTTTATGCGGATTGTATTCTACGAGACAATTCGGCCAAAAGCCTGCAATCAAGTGATGGGAGAGCCTGGAAAGCTACCCGTGAGTATAACCAGCCCCACGTTCAGAGCCCAGCAAGCTATACGTGGGTAACAAATATGCTAAACACAGTAAAAAAAAAAAGGGCCTCATTCCCCTGACCCCGAAAGAGCCCCCAATTTCGCAGCATTGGGTAGGACGAGTACGGAGAGGCTGCTAAAATCTCAGGCCCAATGGAAGCTGCCTGAATCAAGAACTATGGTGATGATCTGTACCTGCAACGCATGTACCCTTGCATCCGAGTCCTCGATAGAGGACCTGCTCATGCAAGCAAGAATGGAAAGGTACGACGTCATCGGCCGAGACGAGATGACGCCACCCATTCAACGCCTTCTGGCGACACTGGAGAAGAACTGTTCCTCACAGCATGCGACAGTAGAGGAGTAGGCGGTGTCGGTGTTCTCGTCGACACGAGTTTGTCCATGAAAATCGATTCATTCGAACAGCTCACAACCCGATTCGGACGTTTACGATTAAAAAGATGTGGATCAACACCGGCTTTGACAATCTTCGTCGTTTACGCGCCAACATCAAACTATGACGAAGAACAAGTCGAAGCGTTCTACATAGACTTGGAGAGGCTCTATAGAGAAGACCATACATTCTTCAAGGTCACCATCGAAGATTTCAATGCCAAGATCGGAACAAGAAGATCGTCTGAGGAACGTCACATTGGGACCCACGGATTAGAATGGAACGAGCAGGGTGAGCGGCTCTCTGAGTTTACCATGGTGACCAAGACCATCCATGGTAACTCGCAATTCCAGAAGCCTCACCGTCAACGATGGACATGGGAATCTCCCAATGGAGAGTACCGTAACGAAATAGACCACATGATAATAAATAGAAAGTATTACCTAATCAATGTCGCTGTTGTCCCAAAATTCTGCACGGGATCAGACCACCGTTTCCTTCGTGCAAGATTCTATTTCTCGCGGAAAGGAGAAAAAGCCGCTAAATTCAAAAACCGATGTCACAGAACCACCACGAACTGGGACTTAATCAACTCATTAGTCGGCTGTTGGGAAGATGCCGTTGTCGACAACATCGACGAGGAATACGATCGGCTCATTCAACATCTTCACGTTAGCGCCATGAAAGCTGAGAGCTCGAAGATCACCAAGAGACGTCTGTCTCCAGAAACTCTCGAGCTAATACGCCAGCATGGAATCTTACGAGCTACGGGCAACCGTGAACTAACGTCCGAGCTTGCGAAACAATGCAGACAGGCGATAAAAAAGATCTTAGAGAAGAGCAGCAGTAATGGTCGAAGCTGCAGAGGCTGGGAAATGCATTCGCAAAGACCGCCGAAGCTTCTCCAATTACTAACCAAACAATCACATAAGTGAACCCATGCAATCACCGTCTCTACCATTAGAGCAAATTGTGCAATTTTGCGTGCCACATAGACGGGTATACAGGCGGTTACGAATTAGCTGGCCCCTAGGAGTACTTGGTGGCATTTCAACTACGTCCACCCAATTCTCTTAACCAGTTCTTTTTAAGCAGCGTTTTATAGCTGCACTTGCATTATTCGAGATGAAGGGTAGGATAAACGGGATTTTTTTACCACTAGAATTGTCGTTTGGGCGCCCAGGATTTTTTCTACACCTTTCCCGAGCTATGGTTTCGTACCCATTAGAAATAGCTATTTGCCGTGCCAAGTTCCGCGACTCCTCTCTCTGCCCCCTTCCTGTGCAATGAATTTGAATTGAAAAATGTTTCGAGTTGCTGAACGAACAGTCAGAGTATATTAAATTCACCCGTGAGAACGAAATTCTACCGAAAGCCAAGTACTAAAAACATCTTGGTTCATTACCTCTCATCTCATCCTTCTCACAGGAAACGGGTGCTTGTGAGAAACATGTTGCGAACAGCTACCAACGTGTGCACTGGAAGGGAGCAGAGAGAGAAGTCGCGGAACTTGGCGCGGCAAATAGCCATTTTCAATGGCTACGAAGCTGTAGCTAAGGATAGGTGTAGAGGAAATCACAGGCCCCCCAACGTTAACTCTAGCAGTAATAACGCCCCGTTCATCCTATCCTTTATTTCAAGCGAAGTAAGTGCAGCTATGAAACGCTCTTTAAGAAGGGTCGGTCTAGAGAATTCAATGACTATTATTGAAATGCCACCGAGTAATCTGAGACGTCTGCTAGTTCGTAACCGCCTATACGACCGTCTATGTGCAACGCAAAATTACATAATTTGCCCCAATGGTAGAGACGGTGACTGCATGAGTTCGGATATAGTCTATTTGGTCTCTTGTAAAGTTTGCGGAGACGAATACATTGGCGAAACGGGTAAATCACTCTGCATCCGTATAAAAGAACACCTAGTCCGCAAACGTAAACCAAATACTCCACTAGGCAAGCATAGGATGCAGAGACATAACGGAGAAGATTTCGAAGTAGAGGCTGTTGCATGTAGATTGCAGTCAATTTGGCCTTTCCATGCTCTGAGGGAGGCGAAACGGCTGCTTGTACGTAAATAAATAACATAACACCTCGTGTTTGCTAAACAGAAGTAAAAGGAATTATGGCTGTTGTATTCTTGTAACCGTTACATAAGTGATGTAGTTGGTTGGCATGGTTTGATCTTATCACCCATGTTTTTCCTTTTTTTTTTTTTTTGATATGAAGTAATGTGTGGGTGATGGCTTTGGTGGGCATCCAATACATGAAAGTAGTCTATTTTGACAACTTCACTTTTAGACAGTCATCGCTGTTTGGATTTTATCTCATTCTTCTTTAATGCTGGGTTTTCCTAGAATTTCGCTTCTCATGATTTGATCAAGAACGTTGGTTGTACTCATTTTCAGCTTACTTAGCATCCGAAGTTCTAGTATCTGTCTCAGGGAACGTTACTTATCTTCGTTGCAACTTGCTATTTTCTGGAGCTTCGCCGCTCGACTTTTGCTTTTCTGCACAGATATACATAGCATGTGCATTTGGTCTTCCGGTCAAGATTAATGTGGAACCTCAAACCATTCCAGTTTTTATGAAGGCTATCCTAATTAGGTAGGGTACTGCCTAAAATTACAAAATTTCTGTCGCTGTTCGGCCACAATTGCTTCAAATTAATCCATGACAGTGGGAGAATGACGTTATCAATAGGGTGGAAGTGGTGTTTCTGTCGGTCATTAGATTTCATTCCATATCCTTCAGATGTGGTTTTTGCGTGACCTTCTCGAGAATCACAAAGGAATAGTTTTGATAACAAGCTGTTGTACTGTTAAACATATCTCTTCAAATCTACGGTGGTGTCATTCTAAAATGGCCTACTGCACATGAAGTTACCATACAGCTCGTGGTCTCATGGTCCTTGGGAACGCTCGGGTTGTTCAAAGTTTCATTAGATACTACTATTTCAACTGGGTCGAAGACCTTCAATCTTATCAAACAGAGATAAAACGGTTTATTAACTTGTTGTGGTGCATCGTTGAGATTCTGTGTAGTTTTCCTATAAATACTTTACTTTCAGATATGATATTTCATATTGCCCTTTTCGAAACATTGTTTAGTAATATCGTTGTCATTAACCCATTTTTTTTGTCTGTCTCTGTTTAGAAAGAATTGGATAAGATCCTGGACGTCCGAAAGGCAGGTTGATCGATATTGTCGTTCTGTCCTACCATGCTTTTCATTCTGATGTCCTATCGACTAGCTTCCTTGTATTTTGATGCAAATGTCATGGGAACTGATGTGATTTCTCAGGTATGCTGTTATGTTACAATGTTCCTGTCGGTGCCGAGCGCTGTTTGACTAATAGATGATGGGATTATTGTTCCGTGTTGAGTACTATCAAACTTTGAAAACGGTAACCTTTTAGGTATCGCTGAAAAGTGTGAGAACTGGTAGAGGTCATTGTCGACCACGTAAAATTAGAATTTCTTGGAGACCTCTTTTGTTCCTTTTCTGGATAGAAATGTGTTATGGATGGGTGATAAAGGGCAGTTGTGTGTGTTGTGGTAGGAACTCATAATACATTTTACTGATGTATGAGTGCGCCTTTCTTCTGAGCGAATGAGATGCTAGGAAGAACTGCACAAGCTGCACATGCGTATCAGATTTGTCAGTGTTGATTCATTTTTTGTGCATTTAAATTTGGATAAAACATTGAAAATCACGATAAAAAGCTAAAGCGTTCGGCGTTAATCAATTCCTGAGGGATGCGCCACGCATTCGACTTCACTATGCGTCGTTTGGAAGTGAAACACATATCTGGCCTTTAAAATGACTCGCGGTAGCTTACCAATGTATCGAGCCAATGTTGCTATCCAATACATTTTACTGATGTATGAGTGCGCCTTTCTTCTGAGCGAATGAGATGCTAGGAAGAACTGCACAAGCTGCACATGCGTATCAGATTTGTCAGTGTTGATTCATTTTTTGTGCATTTAAATTTGGATAAAACATTGAAAATCACGATAAAAAGCTAAAGCTAAAGCGTTCGGCGTTAATCAATTCCTGAGGTATGCGCCACGCATTCGACTTCACTATGCGTCGCTCGAACTGGTAGAGGTCATTGTCGACCACGTAAAATTAGAATTTCTTGGAGACCTCTTTTGTTCCTTTTCTGGATAGAAATGTGTTATGGATGGGTGATAAAGGGCAGTTGTGTGTGTTGTGGTAGGAACTCATAATACATTTTACTGATGTATGAGTGCGCCTTTCTTCTGAGCGAATGAGATGCTAGGAAGAACTGCACAAGCTGCACATGCGTATCAGATTTGTCAGTGTTGATTCATTTTTTGTGCATTTAAATTTGGATAAAACATTGAAAATCACGATAAAAAGCTAAAGCGTTCGGCGTTAATCAATTCCTGAGGGATGCGCCACGCATTCGACTTCACTATGCGTCGTTTGGAAGTGAAACACATATCTGGCCTTTAAAATGACTCGCGGTAGCTTACCAATGTATCGAGCCAATGTTGCTATCCTACCAGATAATTCTGGTACCAATTTGCCGAACCCAGTGGAATGCAAGGCGTGGTGGACCAGCAGCGTGGGGTCGATTGGATTACAGGATCACTCCGACCACTGCGCAACACTAACCCTTGAATATTACGATAGCCCATTATTTAGAGAAGCCACTCTTTAGTTTATTCCTAATACCGTGATACATGGTAGTAGAGTTCTTGTTAGAGTTCTGCCTATTATCCACTTTCAAGATGTTTCAGACACTCTTTTGTTCGTACAGTGCGAGAACCAGCGATGGCGAAGTTGGAGACTACTGTTGCTGCTGCAATAGATGAGAAAATTATTGCAATTTCATAGATAGCAGATTTTGCGGTTTGCATGTTTATGTCTCCTAGCAAGCTTCGGGAAGTCATCAGAGCTCATGTACTATCAAATGAGGTATGTGATGTTCATCTTTTGCTTTTCATGTACATCTACTTTTTCATGCGTGTTTCCAATTTTTGTCCTAATCGAGTTTTGTTGCTTGTTTATTTAAACACAAATGTAACCGGATTATGGTGTTTTGCAGTTGTTAGAAGTGTGAAAGTACTTTTGTTTTTGTGTAGCTTCGGCCATGTTTTGAGAATCTGTAAGGTGATACCTTTTCTGGGTATAGCTATTTCACGCTTCTAACGAACACGTCGTTTCTTTAAATCCACTCTATTGTTCCTCTTTTTAAACTTCTGGAAGTTTTTTGTGTATTTCTCGACATGTGTTTTACTGGGTTGTCTTTCGAATGCCTAGACTATGTGTGGGGGTTCTGGGGGGCCAAGTCGGCAATAAACCCAATTAACCTGAAGCTGTAGTTATAATCACAATTTTAACCTATTACTTACTCCCTACTCTTTTTAATGGGAGGATATATTACGGAACTTCTCCGTTATGTTTTCAAAGTAGATTCCATTAAGCGCTTCAAATAGTACCGAGTGGTCCATGGTGGGAAATGAACGCGCTATTGTTCTTTCCGGAGAGTAACGCGTTCACCACCGCACCATGCGGGTCTTTCGTTTCGCCTGTCTCCCAGCTAGTTCCATCGATCAGCACCATCAGCCATAACCTGTCTACGGGATTGATCTGGAGAGCCCACATCGGCATCGTTGCATGTATTTGTATCGGCATTTATTTGACGTTGTACCAAATGGTGTTTTATCCTTCATATTCTAAGCTCGATCCTGTATTTTTAAGTGAAAATCTCGTCTTTCGAAAGAGTATGGAATGTTGAGATACTGAGATTGCAATAATCCTGTCCCCTTCAATATACTTCGTCTGAGCTGACACTGGAATAATGGGCTTATTTGTTGTCCGCGCACGACTTTTTATTTCCTTTTTTTTCTTTCTTTGTAAAGTGAGGAGATATTTCTTTTTCAACTTGTGCTTGATACATGTCGTGTTGGTGAATATGCTTTGAGCGGATCCACTATAAAGTAATTCCACAAAGGCATTGCAAAAGTTGAGAAGATTAGGTACCTCAATTACTATAAGTTTTCTCGTTAACGAATCCAATGTCTTACCAAGTAGAGCAACTACGAAGAGGAGTGAAATAAAACGTTTATTTTTCCGATAGCATCTTTCCGGAGAGTAACGCGTTCACCACCGCACCATGCGGGTCTTTCGTTTCGCCTGTCTCCCAGCTAGTTCCATCGATCAGCACCATCAGCCATAACCTGTCTACGGGATTGATCTGGAGAGCCCACATCGGCATCGTTGCATGTATTTGTATCGGCATTTATTTGACGTTGTACCAAATGGTGTTTTATCCTTCATATTCTAAGCTCGATCCTGTATTTTTAAGTGAAAATCTCGTCTTTCGAAAGAGTATGGAATGTTGAGATACTGAGATTGCAATAATCCTGTCCCCTTCAATATACTTCGTCTGAGCTGACACTGGAATAATGGGCTTATTTGTTGTCCGCGCACGACTTTTTATTTCCTTTTTTTTTCTTTCTTTGTAAAGTGAGGAGATATTTCTTTTTCAACTTGTGCTTGATACATGTCGTGTTGGTGAATATGCTTTGAGCGGATCCACTATAAAGTAATTCCACAAAGGCATTGCAAAAGTTGAGAAGATTAGGTACCTCAATTACTATAAGTTTTCTCGTTAACGAATCCAATGTCTTACCAAGTAGAGCAACTACGAAGAGGAGTGAAATAAAACGTTTATTTTTCCGATAGCATCTGTAGGAATTCGCGATACAGATTTTTTTTTTCGTATGTGTGACCATTTCTTTTCATGCGCAGACGACTCATTTGTACTTGCGTTTTCTTGTCTCTTTTGAATAGAACGAAGCTGGTTTTTCTTTGTGTGGTTTTTAAGATAATGGTAATTGCTTTCATAATTTTCTCGTTGTTAGGTTTCTAAATGAAAATTTCAAGCTCATTCAAAACACCCACAACCCTGGATTCAATAGGCACACCTGTAATTCCACGGTGTTAATAGCTCACGAAGCTGTTTTCGTCCACTAATGTAACCAAATTAGCAGTTATACATCCGCAGGTTTGGAGGTTGATTTGTGGTAAGATGTTGTCGAATTTCGTTCAGTTTATTGTATGAATATTACAAGACCTTTAGTTAGATAGTTAAGTGGCTTATCTTCACACATCATACGAAAAACGGCAGCGTTTCTTCCGTCCATCTAGTTGCCTTACTGTCGTAATTGACGGAGATCTTAGGACTCGTAAAATTGCTTTATCTAGAACTTGTGGGACTATTCTTTTAGCATCTTTTCTTAATGTAGAATGATGATGATGATAGCCTTTCAAGGATGTTACATTTCATTGGATTCGACGAGATTCTAGTGCGTAGACCATCTCTAGGGCGAACGATTGTGGACCATCGAGTGGGATCACCGCAGCTTTGAAAAAGGAGAAAACGTCGTGGCGTCAATCGAATCATGTATGAAAATGGAATGAATAGCGCTCATGACAGATGAAAACCAAGTTTAGAACTTTACATTCTGAACAATTGTGTAATTAGTCGTATTCTCCACGCACTATATTTGAGAATATTCATAATAACAAAATGGTTTCGATGGATGTTTCCCACAGTTTTTTTAGCTCATTGTGTGCATGTGCTGATATGCATGAATATGAGAATATGTACATGTTCTGAAGTTACACTGAAAAGAGTGAAGAAAAGAACGACAGAAGAGAAAATAGGGTAAAGAGCAACCTCGATGTGAAATCACTGACGTCATTTACGTTACAGTACTTTCTGATGCAGTGACGTTTTGTATACATTTATCTTTTCCACCCCAAAAAAGCATTTCAGATCAACGAAATAATAGAAGACAAATTTAATATATATGTATATACAATAGCTACATACCGGTACGATAATGAGTCAAGAGTTACATTTTCGAATACAATACGCATTCTCAATCGATATGTATATTATTCATAGAGGTTTCAGACATAGTCACCAACAGGAAGTATTTTCCGAAAATGACATTAATTTAACCACCATGTCAATCATATGGAAGGAAATGACTAAAAGCGGTCACAGTCATTTTTTGTGCAACTTTTTTTTTGTTTTAAACTCCAAAAATTCTCTCACGAACTACCATTCAGCAGAAGCTACAATTTAAGTTAACGGATTGAATGTTATTAGTCGGCTAGTATACACGAAAGCAAATCAGTCGAAGGTACTGATGGCTATCGATGCTTATAACACAGATTACAAAAAATGAAGGAAAAAATTGTGTAAATATTAAGCCCTCTATAATCTTTTATAAGCTGCGCGAAGATCCGTTGTGTAGAAGAAAAATAGACTATCACAATCAAGAGGGGATATTAATGAAGTGCTGTGGTTGTGAAACCCGTGAGTATTACGCTAACCCAAGATAATACAAAGAAAATTCAACAACTTTAACATCAAGAAAGTTTGTTCTACCCATCCTTGTTGATGCGTTGTCACTAGGGAGGCGACTTTTAATTTTGATTGGCGGTCGCGTGGAGCGACACCGAATCATTTTTGTCGTACTTGCTATGGCACCTATAGCAATGGTTTGCTTGAATGACGAATGCGCCTATGCTCGACACATATTGGATATAATGCTCCAATAAATAACGCCGTCACTTTTCTTGATTACTGGTCTATAACCTGCTTTTCCTATCTATTTCGTAAGACTGCAAGACAATTATGACTTCCGTAGGAGTCATGTTTTCAAATGGATGTGATGGACCAAATTAATCTGGAATTTTTAGTAATGGAAAGTTGGTACAAATACGCACAAACGAAGACTAAATTAAAACATTGGATCTGTTAAAGAATTCTCTATATACGCTCTTTTAGCACCTGAGAGTGTTTCAATATTCTAGTTTTTCTACGTTAGTACATTACGACAGACCTACATAAAATCTTGTAAGGTGTGAGCTACTGCCGTACATAACAAGTGGTGGATATCGATTCAGCTTTCCATAACAATATTTTCTGAAAAGACTTGTGGGAAGTGTTATTGTTTACTCAAAGAAATTAGTCGTCCATCTACATTCCTTCAATGCTATGTTGTTTTTGCTTATCCTGCTTATTTAACTTCAGATATGTAAAGTTTTGCGCAAAACCTATGGATCATTAAGCGAGATAATTTACGTGGATTAAGATAAGAAAATCTGAGAGTCAGTTCTATTGTAGCAATGATCAGTCTTGTTTAAAGTGGTTTTGATACAGAAAACGACCGGACCATCTCATATGTTGTCATATTATCATATCGCCTTTTCTTCTGAATTAGTTTTCATCTCCAAACGCTTGATCGAGAATACCCATCGGACCAACACGAGTTGCAGAGATTTTTTCCTCTTCGTTATCGGCGGCATTTTTCATGACGCTTTTGATTAAATGCTTTTGTAATAAAAGCACTGAACTTTGATTGTTCATCAGAAATTCCTTCAACGACAGTAGTCCGTCCTGATAATCTAATGATGACCTCTCAGATGCCTCATCATAACCTGAAATGTGCTGTCTCATTTTGATTACTATCAATGCTTTGGAACTCTTGTCCGCTTTGTTGTGGAAGAAGCTTTTACGTGGTTTCCTTTAAAGGATTTCAATTTATTTAACGAGTAATAACTAGGGCTAAATTTGAGCACAATCCTAGATCAAAGTAACCGATAGTTGAGCATAGTTAGGTCAAAACTGTTAACATTCACCTGGTTTATTACAACGTTTTATCTTTTACTTACTGCCTACTTTTTTTCACGGCATGGTGCGAAGTCAATTACAGCTCAAAGATGTTGAGATATGAGCAGAACTTGTGCTTATATCGCAACATCCCTGTGATTGCGATTTATTACATTTTTAACATTGTTTACTGCCTACTCTTTTTAACGGCAGGGTATATTGCGAAATATAAGTTTCATGATGCTGAAACATTCTTGCAAAAGGAGCTGAGAGACACCGACAGAACTAGCTGCGAAATAGGCGAAATGGAAGATCCGCATGGTGTGGTGGCGAACGCATTACTGTCCGGGAAGAGCAATAGCGCGTTCGTTCCCCACCGCAGAAACCTGCGGTCGGAAGTTTTGCAATTATCTCAGCATCATTAAAGTTATATTACATTTCTATTTACGTTTTTGTTTTGTGTATCACATTTTATCAAGGAATAACCTTACCAAAATTATAACTTTTTAGACGGACAGGTGTGTTTCACTCCAGCTTTTGTGGTACAAATAGGACCATACAGTAGTGGCTAGAGGTGCGCCATAAATATATGCAATGTCATTGGGTCGATTCCGCCTACGGGTAAATCTCGTTTCCGATTTGGCAAACCAGAACCAGACATATTTGGGAGGATAAAGACACTGATATGATATATCGAAAGGCCTCCACAAGTAATTCATTGTATAGGACACATATGCTTTCAATCACCTCTAAGATGTTTGATGGAGACAAATAGACAAATGCATAGCACATCACCTGGTGACTGATCAATCTCGAGTGCTTTTTTATCCTTTATTTGTGATGCGCACTGGGATTCAGGCACACTCTTCAATGAATTGTATTTATAGGAACAGGTTTCTTCAGCGGTTGTTTTTCTTCGACACAATAGTCACTCATTTACGAAATTTCTTCTAATGATGTCTTGAATAGTTGAGGTTATTTTTAGTAGTCCGTTACCTAGAGATGCCTCAGCTTGATTGCATTCAGCATTCAACTCATTTTGGAACATGAGCTAAAGCTGTCTGTTCTTGGACGTCTTGTACTAAGCTAAAACTTTACAAGACCTACAAAACATAGCTGAAGAACCTGCAACTTATGTTGCAGTTCTAAGTGCGTGAGCTTTTGAATTTTTTGCTGTTGCTAATGAAAATTATTAAGAAAACCTTGTCAGCGATTTCTTTAACTTTAAAGAAAGGGTAAACCTATAAAGATATTTAAATTGGGGATTAAACTTATGGCCTCGTCCTCCACATGTAAGCATCCAGAAGATGAGCATGAAAGGTATAGCTAAGCATGGAAATTCTTTTTCAAAGCATAAGACACGAGATATTTGCAACCTATCACAACCTAGCGGGCGCGTGTGGCGCAGTGGTTGGAGGCGCCCCTGCGGCGCGCACGTGAAATGCTCCCATGGCCCACCAAACCTTCCATCCCTCCGGGGTCGGCACATTGGTACCAGACTTGTCTGGGAGGATAGCAGCACTGGCTCGATATATCGGCAGGCCCTCACGAGGCATTGTAAAGGGCAGATATGCATTCAACCACCTCCAACGATACTTAATGAAGTCGAATGCATGGCGCATCCCTCAGGGATTGATCAACGCCGACAGCTTTATCCTTTTATCACAACCTACAACTACAACTCTATAGAAGACAAGGGAACAGCTACAATCTTCTTACAAAAAATAGAAGAGGATATGACGACGAAAACTTTTCAAAAAAAGTTGAAAAGTAGCAGCTACATTTTTTTGGAACACGAAACTTCACGTGGAAATCAAATCCTCACCTTTAGGCGGTCGTAATCCTAATCCCATATATCGTCGTTTTTTCTTCAAACAACAAATATTTCCTTTTACATCCATTTTCTTTATCATAAAATTTAAAAATTGCCTGAAATTTATTCATTTCTTGCATTCATGAACTTCTAAGAACTCACTGCATTGAAGCAAAACTTTGGTGTACTGTACATACCGTACTACTATCGACGTTACGTTGAAAAGACAATAGAAACAGCAAGCACCTAATGTGAGCAATGCAAAGTTGAGAAATCTGAAATTTTTAAAAATTCTAATTGACATCTATGCTTTTCTAAGAAATTGGTTCATCAGTTAGAGGCCGGATAGTTCATTAGTGTAGTGATGCCTTCCATTCAATAATATGCGCAAGACAGCGGTTCCATAGTGCTTGGGCCAACATCACAAAAATTAGTAGTCGGTACCAGATTTGTTATAGCTCAACTAGCTTCCTGCAATACAAAAACCTGACGACTGCCCGCCATTATTATCTGAGAACGCTCAAAAACGTCTGACTTGAGGTTCTGTGGATAATCGGCTCGACCAGCATTCAAAGATATTCGTGAAAAAGATGGGGTCCTTAAGTATCAGCTCGATCTACACAAAAATCAAAAGAGTTTCGGATATTATGAATGTGGGCAACGAAATTGATGCAAGAACTCCTGAAGTACGTACAACATGTGATGTTGATTCGTTTGAAATTAACAAATTTGGATGCGTTTTTATTTATAAAAATGTAAACATAAATATGAATATAAATATAAATATAAATGTAAATACGTACATAGTACATATATGTATGCACAAAGGCATATACACATATGCATATGTCTATCTGTGTCTATATAAATATTCATATATATATAAATTTACGTACACATATTTACATATAGATAACTTATGTGGTAATGGGCTGCGCAATGGTAGAGATGTCGGTCATCACGAGCACGGTGTCGGTTGGACACTTGCCGGACTCACCAAGATCTCATCCCTCCAGGGTCGTGACATTGGTAACAAACTTATCTGGAACCAGCTGACTCCTTCCAGCTCACACAAACGCACCAGGATGGCTATCTCATGTTCTCATGGAGCATTTACTTGACCAGCGTCCTATGACATTCTTGAAAAAGGGACTTCCTCAAGCGTCAGCTGAACCCACAAGCGAAATGTTCCAAGGGTGTCGTAGATTATGAATGTGAGGAAACGAATCGAATACGGGAAGTATTGATATTCGTGAAGTAAATATATATTTATTTATATATATATATATATGCGCATGTCTTAAATTCATTTACATTCACCTGTACACATCTCCATTCATTTTGGTGACGTCTTTATGATTTGACACATAGTCGCCGAAACCGATTGTTGCAAAACTAGAAATAATTCAAAGTAGTTTACACTTATTCATTTATGTGTTCGTTTTCCTTTGAACTGCTTTTTTTTTTGGACGGCTACATCTACTTGTATTGCGAGATGACGATGGATTTTCAGGTAATTCATACCTTATAAAACAATAATAAAGCGCTTCTATGTAGGCCCAGTCCTCCACATGCGCATAGATGAGCGCAGCCGAATTAATCAACAACGTCGATATACTGAAAAATTAATTTTCTGAAGTATTCTTACTCAGTTGCGGTTAAACATTACAAGCCTGAATAAGCAGAAGAACACTTTGTAGACCGACGGTCTCCAGTTATCCGTAACACCATCACATGAGCTAAAAAATATGTGAATAAATTCGAAAAATCCAAAAAATTAGCCGGAAGGAGGAGTGCTTTATGATCAAGCGTGACCTCACGCCACACCTCAACCTGTTTTTTTAACTGCCCCGGTTACATTCCTCACCACCGTAATGCTCTGTGCTGCTGGTCTCAAACAATAACTGGATCACTTTTGAAGAACAAAACGGTAAATGTTTAAAGGAAGTTGTTTACCGTACGAATGAAAGTTTTTGACTTTTTTTTATCTTTTGAGAATATAAAAGTATTTGGCTGAATCGATTGCGGGTCAATTTGACTTCTCCATGTCCTGAAGAATGCGAATGAAATCGCCAAAACACCCGTTGCTGTGCAAAAATGGTGTAATAACAAGCTCGAGTCTACCCATAAAAAACAGAGAACTAAGAAATATTTTTTTCGATTAAATATTAATCGAATTACGTGATACACAATAATATTGTCAGACAACAATGACGCATGGACGAGATTCCAGCACAAGAAACCGATACCTTGCCGATTCACAGTAATCTTCGTTGTTGATTAATAAGGTCACGGGTCTGTTCATACTACTGTTCTCGTACTGCCTTTTCATCCGTCGTTTTACTTTTCGTTCATGAACATGTCTGAAAATTTTAACTTCATTTAACCACTATCATACAGTTGCATGTAATGCCAACTATTTTGGACTAAGTTTAATGTTAAAGAGCACGCTGAACATTTTGGTTGGTGTCGTAAAATCCTGCAAAAAAAGCGACTTAGTGACTTGTACCACTTGTAATCCTGTTAATCATCGAATAACTCCTGTGAAGAACAAATAACTTCTAGTGTCCTCTTCAGGCAGTTGTGCAGCTCAGTGGGTCATATCCACTTTAGACATATGAATGCCAACACATTTTTGGTACAGCACATCGTTATAAGTGTTCCTTTTTTCTTCATGGGAAGCTAACTAACTGTAGCACATCGGACTGCGGCAACACAGGTCTACTTTCAACCAGGTGATAAACAGCCGCTGTAGGTCACACCTCGGTATCCAGGAATGCCTAACATTGAGTTCAGTTTGATAAGTCACTAAGGGGAATGAAGTGTTAATTGCCTCGTTTGGTCATTTATTTATCATTCATTTGATTACGTATTAATAATAGTGTCCTTGGAAATAGAACCAAAAACGGTTTATAACAGTTGTACTTATAAAAATAGTAAAAAATAAAACTATTTCTCACCTAAGAAAATATGACAGAGCAGTTACGAATCGCTCAAGAAACAAATTGAAAAACAGCACACAACTCGTACAACCAACCAAACCATACGGAATCGTGAGAACTCGTCCAGTCGCAGTTCTTGGTGTTGATGAGCCGAATCCTTTCTCGAAGGATAGCATGTGTAACACTGACGGTGAACTGCAGGTTATGTGTTCGATCAGTTCTAACGATGCTCTATGATGTTAAATGTGTTGCTCATCACTCAAGGATTGATCGATGCAGAGCGTTCAATCCTTCACGTTTCATCGCAAAGTAGAGGTTACCGAATGCTTATTTAAAATATGCAGTGACCTACGAGATTGCACCGATGTATCAAACGAATTTGTTTAAAAAATTCCGTTAGAGAATGGCATACTTAGTTTGTTCACAGCTCGTGATCAAACCAACGAGCAAACGTGTATTGAAGAGCAGCTCCAACCACTACGCTTAACTAGCACAGTGTCATTTCACATCGTGCATGGGTTCGATGTGAGCCAAAAGGCTATGGAGCTGGACATTTGTAATTTTCACATTCAATGAAATCACGATTCTTACACTAACCACATTTCTTGTGGTCAAAAGTTATACGGTATCATTAACAAGAATCTATGAAGTCTGGAATTAATGGCATAGTACTGAAAACGCCATATTTGAATGTATTGTGCAAAAAGGGCGCGTGTGGCGGCGCAGTGGTTGGAGGCGCCTGCGACCAACATATGGTATCGATCCCCGCGCCCATGGCTAATCAAGCGTTCCATCGCTCTACATCGGTAGCCCACAGCGAATCGTTGTAAAGGTCACAAATGCATCACCTTCAAACGATGCTTATTGAAGTCGAATGCATGGCGCATCTCTCAGGGATTGATCAATGCCGAGAGCTTTTTTTTATTTATTGTGCAGCAATACTTTAACTAGATGTCAATTTGTCTCTCTTTTTCCTTTTTTTTTCTTAAGAAAATATTGCAATAATATGCGCAAGTCACAGGAATTGGCAGATTTCTTGCCAACAGTTTTCTTATATGACCTGAAATCCAGTGTTGTGAAACCTAGACGACCTGGTAGGGATGGCGGTGTTGGTTGACCCTGGGCGGGGTTAACCAGGGCATTGAGCTTACAGAGCAGCGTCACTACCACTCCTCCATCGGAGCTGCTTCAGCTGTATTAAGAATCGTTCATTTTCATTAAAATTATGCCATCATTACATTTGTTGCTCCCATCCATGGTCTACTACATTATCTTTTTTTTTGGAGACGTTCATGGTAGCCAAACTGCAATGTAAAAAACTGGCTCATACTTCCTGGAAGTTATCAAGAATACACCACTTGAGAGTAAACCAGACTCCAATTGTTGGCAACTACAATGCCCTAATTGGAAAACGGTAGCGAAGTGGAATCGCTCTAACGCAGATTTCGTTATAACAGGACAAGAAAATTTAGCCCACGTACTAACTTATAGGCTAAATTGAAACTGCGCGCAGGTCTGAGCGATTCCTCTTAGTTTTTAATCATGGGCCATTCAGCTTTTATCGTGAAACGATTACAATTAATAGCCCAGTGAATTTATTAACTGCTTAAATGTCACTAGCCCAAGCACTCCTCGAGGCTTTTTGACGACGCCAAAAATCCTACAATGAATAGCAGGGAGGAATGTTCCGAGATCACGCATGATCTCGCCCCTTACCTTCGCATTGATCGTTGACGGGGAGTGCTGCAATCGTCAGCCATATGCGACTCTGAGCGGCTATTCTTCCTCGGTGGAAGACAGATGAAAAAAGCGGTGGATTTTTTCGAGAAGCCGTAGATCTTATAATTATCACTCAGATTTTCATCTTTCTGTTTGTGCTGTTGAAGTGTTTGACCTAGTAAGTTGCGTATTAGTGTACCATTCCAGGTTCTGAAGAAGGCGATTCTGCCGAAACAGCTATGATCGTATTGTATGTGTGTTATTGCATGGAAGTAAACGTATGCTTGCGTAGTTTTCTTGTTCAGCAATCGCGAGGTTGTTATACAGCATACATTGGAACCTGGGAACTGTTAAACGTACGCTGTTTAACAACCTCGCGATTGCTGAAAGAGAAAACGACGAATTCATAATCCAATGCCGAGGTTAATAGAAAGTCGATCCTGAGTACTAGCCCATGCATTTGACGAAATCTAATCGCTCAACGATGAAGTGATCTTTCCAGTAGAAAAACTTATTCAAATAATATAGAAGGTTTGCCTACCAATAGTGGATATGACGGTGCCGGAAAAGAACAATGAACCCAGATAGTCGAATTTCTCACGCGGCGATGCGTGACCGCTCGCCGTACCGTCGGCGATCACTGCGACAAGATCATCAAAATCACAATTCTCGGACGAGTTCGCACAGTAACGCCGTCGAAATCGTGCCAACGAATATTGAAACTGGAAACAATTGAGGACATTGCGTGCTAGATACTTTAAATACTTTAAACCTTTTGGTTATTGCTTTCTTTCACGTGCTATCTATGGTACATAGTTTTCTCCTCATCTCATACCCCTTCCACAATTGGATTTAGCACTACCTGAGAAGCTGCTTTGCTTTCACGGCCCCATCTTGTTAAATAGTAATGAATGAGAAAGACAAAGAAGTCTCATTATAATAACAATGGTGATTGGACAGCACGTTCTGTAGTGTGCAATGTCTTTATTTATGAGAAAATTCCAGTTAGTACTCTTACTTCAGGATCCAATAATAAGCATTTTTATAGTGATTTTGTAGTGGTTGTTAAGCACTGTAAGTCCTATTGTAGAGAAAACTTAATGCATGAAGATCGAATGATCGCAAGATCAGATCGGGCAGAATCGAACCAAAGACCATGTGCCTCACAGATGCTTCTTTGATCACAGTATTACAAAGACCAGTTAAAGAAATGAAAGTTCCGTTGCCATGAAAAGAATTTGTCACTAATTTTTTAAAATGGAGTTTGATAAAACAAAAATGATCATGATATATTTCAAAGGCGTCGTTGAAAGCTCAGCGTTACTGCATGAAGGAGATCGAAAATACGGTGTGAGTAGAAAAGCTGAATTTGTCTAGTCACAGCAACTATTTAGGAAGTGGAAATCAGAAAAATCGCTAAATTAAGATTAAATTATAGTTTGTTCTTTACAGAGTTTCCAATGGTTTTCTGTTGAAGTCTTAATTGCTTTCAGGCAGAAAAGACCAAGGGTGGGCACTACACAATGGGATTTTCAAAAATCAATGGAACTGGTTTGTTGACTCTCTCCCTACAACATATTTGAACAGTATAAACCCTAAATTCTGTCAGCTAAATGGTCTTCTGGCTGATGAATATCTGTGAGGCACGTCGCCCCAACATATTTGTCACTGGTTTTTGCCATCAGTAAGTTGCTTATTGATATAAATACAGGAATCTGCCTGGCGATAGCTGTATACAATGCTAGGTTCCTTTTCTAGGTCTGTTCTCTCTTGTCTCTCTTTCTCTCTTGTTCCTTCCATCTTCGTGTTTTCTGTCTTCGAACGATCTTTTCCGCTTTCGATACCCCAAAGACAAGGTAGATCGGTGGTGTGACAATTGAGTCAAAAACTTAGAGGCGAAGTGCTTGGTCCATCAGTTGGTCGTCGACCTTTCTGAAGGATTCTAACACGGCCAGTATTGTTTTTCTTGTGCGCATACTCCTCCTTCATTTCGTTTTCAAAATCTATGGAACACCGTAGGTACACGGGAAACTGTTTGCAGTGAACAATCCTCATTATCTATCGTATCATAGATAATTTAGCGGGCGCGTGTGGCGCAGTGATCGGAGGCGGCCTCCAATACACATGGAAACGGTTCCCGCACCAATAGCCCACCATGCCCTCCATCCCTTAGGGAATGGCGAATTGGTAGCAAACTTGTCTAAAAGGATAGCAGCACTGGTTCGATACATCGGCAGGCCACCGCGAGTCATTGTAAAGGCCAAATATGCATTCAATCACCTCCAACGTTACTTAATGAAGTCGAATGCATGGCACTTACCTGAGGGATTGATCAACGCCGAGGGCTTTATCCTTTATTCTTTTATCATCATATTTTATCATCATATCTTTTATCATATATATATATATATATATGTACTTATGCCATTAAGTATTTGTTTTTGTTATGCTGTGTTTTGTATCATAATTGATTCCAATATTAGTAGGTATAGTACGCATGAATCAGGTTTCAGTTTCATTTCTTTTTTGGAACATCTTATAGCAAGGTAGTACGATAGATGGTTTTATCTCTACCTTCTACAACCTGTTTTGCTTAACAGTTCCAAATAATAGAATGAATTGCTCTATATTATAAACTAGTGGAGGAGGGAGATGAACAGGTGTAGGTATTGATATCAACGAGTGTTACTAACAACGAAGAAGGACTTCGGTGATGTTTCAATAACGACGGACTATGTGTTATGTTGTAAAATGTTGGAAAAGTAACGAATAGTAAGGGACAAGCAAGAGGTAGTAAGGAAGAACAAATTCACAAGAAAACAGGCGTCTTTATATACTTGCTTCCCTACAATTATGAAGTCCACGTAAGAGTACGTTATGTGATACAACTGTGTAGGTTAGGTGCTGCAATCATATTGATGATATAATATTAATAATATAATAAACAATTCAAGAAAATAGAACTATTATCGTTACACGGCCATTCAGTTCACAAAGGTATGGAAATTATTCTTTCCTTTTCAGCTTTAAAAAATCTATTTTTTTCTTGACGATAACAGGGAACTCTACAAAGTTGGAAGGAACATGGCACAAAGCAAACATAGATAGATCACCACTTTTTATTTGTAAAGAACTGATTGACATCCTTATGAGACCACCGGCGAAATCCCTTCTTCTTAAGAAATTAATTGGTTTGGAACGGGATATTGTTGTTAAAGTGACAGTTTCCATGCTCGTTTCCTTCCCTTTGTAAAATTTTCTCATGCTGTTTTCAGTTTCGTTGGCTTTATTAATTGCTTTCTCCATATAATAATGGCTCGTGTCCTGTTCGTACTCTGCAGAGTTTGTTAGTGAAAACTAATGGCATGGATATTCCTTCCAAGTCAGGATAGAGATGAAGGATGGTCAACCAGGTGTTAATCCCTTTTTGAGTTGACGTAATGTCCTAATGCAGCTATGTGATGGGTGTACGACGGAGTATACGATGCTGACATATTACGATAATATGATATGATTTCCTGTCTCGGGATAATTACGGAGTCTGCTGCTTAAAGTTTTCATGTTAGTCTACTTGACCACTATTTTAAGTAGAATTAACACACGAAATTCGACGTGACTTACGAAGTTAAGGAGAGTGTGAATTTTCTAGCTATTGTTGCAGGTAGAAATCTCGACCTTCTTCATGTTTGGAAGACTCTATTAAGCAATGTATCCCCTACTATGCACAGCTGTTCCTCACTTAAGAATACCTTCAATCAATGTTGAGGCAGTAAAGCTGATGGATTGAGGGTTCCAAGCTATGTCTATGTGTAAAAAATGTCTAGGTGGTGCAAATATGAAATTGACTTCCACGGTTGTTCTTTATGTGAAATCTCGAGTCTGTTAACCATGTTGTGGATGAGATTAAATCGACGCCAACAAATTGGCCCACACGTTTATTACTGGTTAGACCAAAACTTGCATGCTTACATAATATTCTATGGGATAAAGGATATTACTTCCTGCCATTATGACGGATTATGTGGAACAGCCAGTAGTTGCCTTCTCAACAAGAATAATGTAGTAAAAGTTCTTACAAAAAATTTGCGATACTCTTCGTGTTTTCTCAGCAAGTTTTGCCTGCTGAACTGATCTGATGCCTAGCAAACAACGAAAACTACTGATACTCATCTGAGTAACTTGGTCACTGATGACATTACGGTCTTTTCCTGTGATTCATACGTAATCGCATAAGTTTCCTTATTATATTTTTCAAAATTTATTACTGAATACTGCTTCCTGTTATAGATGAGTTTCAAATGCGAATCTGGTTGTGTCCCTATCGTCATATGATAAAGCTTCTACAAAATTCGTCGTAACATGAATAAGTTACCTGGGCAACCAAGCTAGTGACGGATTTGCACAGGATTAGTTCGAGGATAAGCTGTAAACGAGCGAGTGGGTCGGCCGAATGCTTCACAGCAATGAAATCAGTTATTGTGAAAAGTTATTTTCATGAGAAATTTACGACCAAGTTTCAATTTCATTTATTCTAGAATAAACGAAAAGGAATCTGATAGAGGTCAAAGTACAAATTTTACTCCATTTCTGACATACAAACAGAAAATTTGTTCATGTATTTTGTCATTTTTCGGTGCTTAAATAGCTTGTATTCATGAAGACTCGTTCGGGCTCTAAAATATTTTTCTATAAATGTTGTTTGGATGGTCCGAAAATTCTCCTTCATCTGTAGTTCTAAAACACCTTTGTAGCTCACTGGATTTCACACGGAATGTTAATGTCATAGTGATCATTTTGGATCAGCTTACTCGATGGATCCCAATGTATTACAAACTATTGGGTGATGTAACTGCTGACTGGTCGATGACCGATGGACTATCTCCGACACTACGAAGTTCTACTACATCGAGAAAATTTAGTGATAGTCGTTGTTAAACTTCCATTGCTTTACAACGACTCAGCTTCGTATTTTTTTGCCCCATTTACCAAATGTCTCAGATGTTCTCTTTCTCACAGAAATGCGTTGTTCCTTTTTCTGATCAACATCACCTTAAAAGTGTTATTTCAAATGAAATAACTAACTGAAAGTGCAGACAACTTAGTGTATTCTTTTAACGGTAAGACTGACAGCTCATTAGATCTTTTTATTTTCAGGATGTTTCGTTTTTATGATGAGTGTGCTGTGCTGTCGATGTAAAGTTTTCTCAGCTGTCACATTCCCAATGATGAAAAATCTTACTAGTTAGACTAGTAGCAAGTCATGAGCTTAATAAGGATCACTGTTATTTAATTATATTTTTTTCGAAGGTTTTTATGATATCTATAACTTTTTGCATCAAAGGCAGACTTCCCATGCACATCTGTCAGATCACATCTAATGGTAGTGACAGCTCACTGGTCCGCACTAGCCACCTCATCTATATGGAAACTCTATTGAAAATCCACCCACATCCGAAAGTCATCGTCGCGTTTCGAAATTACTAGCCAACACTGAAAAACTTAAGAAGAATTGAGAAAAGTGGCCATTTCTTTGATGTCTTTTGCAGAATATTATACTCCCATGAAGTAGCGAACTCTACTGTCTATTCGGAAACAAGCACCCATCATGCTCATTACCTTCATATTGAATAAAAATGGATTCAAACAAATTTTCTCATACAAATTTAATGCCACGCCGGCAACCGTTTCAATTCTGAGAAGTAAGCTTTCATAAGTTCTTTCCCGGATTTACTTGAGAATGGCACTTTTCCTTAAATCCTTGTCCTTTAGTCGATTGCTGATTAGGTTGTATCTCACTGATAACACCAAAAAAAAAAACAAATATTTTGAGCTATGAATTGGCATAGATTGTAGTCGCTTTAATCTCACTTTTGGTTCTCAAGTATTAGTTTGAGTTTTCAAAAAATAATTTCATTAAGTGACTTAGGATGCATTTTTTTTTTCGCCTATAAAAACTTTAGTCTGTGTGTAACGTAGCAGTTAGGGTTTCCTTGTAATACACAAGTGGTTGTCGGGTTAAATCCGTGCTTCGAGCTAAAGAAGCTATCCCTCTGTGGCTTACCAATTGGTAGTGCCTTTGTCTAGGAGGAGAAAGCATAACTGGTGCATCGGCAAGGCCACAAGGCGCTGTATAGGCCAAATATTTATTTACCTCTTAGGCACTTAATCAAGTCGCCAAACGCTTTCCATCTCCATAAAGGACAGATCTACGCTTGATTTTTTATCCCTCATACTGGCACAAAAGTTGCAGTTCTTGTTTAGATGCTTTTCACGGTGAGCATTTTTGTTCAACACTAAACTTTTTGGTGGTAAGTGGTAAAGGTGTATGCCTGGATGTGGGACTGAGATTTATCTAAAGTAAGGGATCCGTTGACTATCACACTAAACGAAGACATGAACCATTCTCGTACTTGGAATTTCTGGCAGTTCGTCAAGGACTGTGCTAGGTGTGTCCGTCATCCTAGAAAAACTCAGCTGTATAATAGTTATTGTGGTGGTGGTGAAGAGTTGCTAGCGCTCTGGCACTATTATTTCGTGTTTTGTTGATGATGCTGCCCT
>MQTX01000161.1:146218-168255 GCA_009735665.1 Angiostrongylus cantonensis | reverse complement strand
GGGGGGGGGGGGTTGTCCAGTAGAAGTACACGTGTATTCATTCAAGATACGGAGGCAGACACAAAAATTTGCACCGTAAGTTGTTTGATCACCTGTATCACCTGTAGATCGCCGAGTGACTCGAGCCGGCGCTAGTAAATCCTCCATTTTTGCCTGTCGCGTGCTAGTGGAGCCCAGTGTGTTCTGCTTGCTCTAGGGACTCGTCGAGCATCATATCATTCTCCTAGGCTATTCGTGAAGAGCTTTGACCAACGGGTCGCTGGTCTTCTTGCAGTACGTTTGACATCCCGAGGAATCCAGTCACTAACGACTCTTGTCTATCGAATGTCATTCAAACGCATTACGTGTCCGGCCCACCTTATCTTCGACTGTTTGGCGTATAGAACGGCATCTATGTTTTTTGATCGTTGGCGCAGGTCGGAGCTTCGGATCCCATCTCTTACTTGTGTGAAACAGGATACTCCTAGCATCGTCCTTTCAACTGCACGTTCGATAACGCTGAGTGATCCTTCATCCTGCTTATGCAGCGACCAGGTTTCTGACGCATACGTTAGGGCAGGAGGAACCGTTGAGTCGAAAAGGTGGGCACGGAGTCGTGACCCAGGCAGCTTCCATTGGCCTGAAATTTTAGTAGCCTCTCCGTACTCGTCCTACCCAACACTGCGAAACTGGGGGCTCATTCGGGGTTACGGGAATGAGGCCCGTTTTTTTATTGTTTAGCATTTTGGTACCCATGTATAGCTTGCTAAACTCTGAACGTGGGGGCTGGGTATACCCACGGGTAGCTTGCCAGGCTCTCCTAGAGCGGACATGGAGCTTATTTGCTGGAGGCGACTCCTAATCGCCTCCCATATACTTCCCTCTCACTTGATTGCAGGCTTTTGGCCGAATTGATTCGTAGAATACAATCTGCATAAGCGAGAACGCACCCACACTTGCATACATGAATACGCATAGCAGATATAGAAAGTATGTACCAAATCGGCGCATCAGAAACAGGGAGTCCATTCCCTGAATCCACCTGCGTCTCAGGGAAACAAAGGTCGTTTTTTGGCCCGCATTTAACCCCCTATACGCCACCTTGGAATGCGCCACGTTGCCTCGCCACAAACCCGCGTCTCTAATAATTCCCCTTTTTGTGGTAGTGGTGCGGGTTCATCAGCCTCCTAATCCCTTATAACCGGCTAGACATCCCTCATGTGAGGGAGATCCATGGAAGTTGTTTTATTTCACTGGTTAATATCCACCAAGTTAACACGGTTAGTAAATAACAAGAGAATATAAAACTCCATAAAAGTAAAGCAAAAGTCTATAAACCCCTACTTATTTCGTGTAATTTCAGCGAGCACAAGGCCAACGCTAACAACCGAATGCGAGCAATTGTTCATTAGAATTGTCTCGCTCTACATCTACATTGAATTAGTCCGTGATAATTTTGCAAAAAAGTTATTATGTGCTTGTGTAATTTATTGAAAAAGCTGGTTATAGGAATTCAGCTGTTGACACTTAGGAGAAAAGCAAGTCAGATGGAAATCAGTACCTTGTTTTAATTAGTGGCTTACATCTGGCTGTTAACGTCCTTTTTCAATGATATTGAACCAAGCAGTGAATTTTAATTTAAAAAAAATTAAAACTGAGAAAAGGCTCAACTTGAAAGTTTCCGTTTTCGCCAATTTGTTGAGAACGAATGGTAATAGATGACTGCAATGTTTGATAAGCTTTCTATAAACATCGCTCTTTCTCCATTGGCTTTCTGCCTGATTATGAAATATGAACGCTTCTGGATTTCGAAGCACCATCGGAAAGTGTTCCACCTTTGCAGTCCGAAAATCTTGTGATCAAAGATTTGAAAGTATACGAACAAACAGGTGGATGCCTTCTAATCGGTGACATTAGACAAAGAGCAAAAAGAAATGAAAGAATGAAAGAAGCTCATTCGGCTTAAGCAGAACTTTGATGCACAACGGGGACGATTGAGGTGTACAGGTGTACTTTCGAGTTACTTTATAATTAACGGAATAACATGTGATACAAATGAAAATAGGTTCACAATTGTAAAGTACATCATTCAACTTTCAGAGAAACTGCAGTGACAAAAAGCATCTTTCTATTTTTTTTTCTCACTCTGCAGAGAATGTCAGTTGGTCCGTTCTGAAAGAATCAGACGAGTTGTTAGTGCCGAATTAGCAAATCATTAATCAGTATTACATCCTTTTCATTACAATATATAGAATTCACTTAAGCAAATCCAATATATTTTTTCAAAAAAGACAAGTACGAGTAAGCATTTATAAGGCTGATAAAGTGCAACAGTGTCACCTCAGTGAATTTTCTTTTTGACTCTTCTATTTTTTTAATTTTATTTTATTTGATCAGTCTTCACTTCTATTGTGCGGATCCCAGAGCTTCTCACATTCGATTAGTTTCCTAGCATCCATCGACCACTAAGATCTTCCAACTTTTACGCGTGGCCTCAACAGCTGCTTGAGGATTTCCATTTCATTTTGAATGTCGTGGAAAGCTGGTCGAGCAATTCTCCTTGGAGACCTGAGATAACCGGGATGTAGCGTACTCAATTGGATTGCAGAGAACGATTTTTCGCAGGCAAGGCGGGCACCAATTTTGCGACTCTGGAGGGATGACAGGCTTAGTTGGCCATGAGCGGATTTGAACCACTATTATGCCCATGATGGCAGACATCACTACCAGTGTGCTATCCACCCCTCTTGATTCCTCTAATTCTTCTAGCACATTAATTCCATATATTGAGAATTTAATAAGAGGACGCTGTAAGATACGTGCACTTTTGTCGAAAGGGTTTTTTTTCCTAATATTTTCTACTTTCTGACAATATTTTCATTCTCCAAATATTTTCAAAGCTGCTTCATTGCTTTATCGTCACTGAGCTTCAGTAGAAAGCTTCAATGTCTCAGTGCCCCGTTTCTGTAAAATACATACGATTAGAAAGTTATTGTGCTGATAAATCAAATTCTTACATCGAGTTGCTGTCTGTTGCTATAAGCGTAGAAATTTATCAGTGTAAGATTTGTCGACAAGAAATTACCAATAAAACTACCATATATTTCAAAAAAGTCCTTTCTGGATTCAAAGGATCAACAGAGCTTCTTACCTTTGCTTATTTGAGAAGCACTAAAAAATTCTACAAAAATTTGCTATGGTAGAAAAAACACTTCAGCTCAAATCTTGAATTGCATTTTAGAATTCTAGCTGCTTCGTTGTTTTCAAACAAAAGGACAGCGAGGGACTGCAGAAGATATGTTCACCCACACATATTCACGTTGAATTTTTTTCAGAATATGAGGAAAACGCCTGTAGAAATAATGATATTGTTCATTTAACTAAGCGCTGAGTTAAATGTGCTTACTGCTGAAAACCCAAATATTTTACTCCGTTGCACAGGCGAAACACCACTACTATTCTCGAGATAGAACTTTCTGAACAGCATTCAGAAGGCAGATCAAAGTTTTGTTTAGCAAAAATTGATTCTGAGATATGGACTTTTGGCTAACTTCTTGACCACTGAAAAAAGAGAGGCGCCATTTTTTCAAAGATCCATTAAAAAATGTAACGCTTAGACATAGGCAAACCTATGGCTATATCTTGGTACCGATCCAACAGAGCTGCTCAATTGCTCAGCACGTAGTCAACTTATAGACCGAGACTTATGGAGAAAACAAGGCAGGTTATCATATGCTTCTGCTTTTTTCCATAGTGAGATGGCTTATATTTACTCTCAACGTCGAACTCTCAAGAAATTAGTTAAGTATTACATTTTCGGAAATTACTTGATCCAGAAAAAACTAAAGCGAAAGCTTAAGAAGAAAATGATGAGGAATGCATGACGAAATTAAATAACGTAATTGCTGTGGATTTTTTGAATCAGTAACAACATTATATTCTAGGAAACTGCAGGCTGCTTCCCGCTTTTGTTCTGTTATAAAAATTCTATTACATATTCTAGCGAATTTTGCCTGTTACATCAGCGACGATGGGTCAGTCAACACTGAAGCCGTTGACGTCAATGGAATCACAGCAAACGCCAATATTAATTATCGCCATAAAAATACGAAGCCTCTTTGATCTCCACGGCCTGGCCACTGCCTGTAATAAGTCCTGGGAACGGTCTACCATAGAACTCTAGGATTTCGGTTAAAACTGTGCTTAACCAACATCACAATGTTGGTGAGGAGAGAAAATGATAGATTTTTTGAAGCTGCAGCAGTCCACGAACCCGACTATTTTCATAAATGACAGTGGCAAGTCAAAGAAGGAATTGCTACGGATGACAGAAGATAGGTGAGCAGTTATTCAATGTGATTAACTTATCTATCACTCTCATACTAACCATTGTTTAAAACACTTGGAACTATGAACAACTTTGTGTACCAGGCACTTGGGAGTAAATTTCCGCCACAGCCGGTGCGCACTGAAAGACTCGCACGAGAAAACTTTTTTGCGAACTATTCATTATACAAAATAGCCTTTCATAAACGCACTCAGAGATGCATTTGTATCAGACAAGCTATCAATTGAATATAGAGAGGTAGAAAAGACCGTTTGTGTCAGAATTGGTGTGGAGCGTATGCATGGCATCTAGGCACATTGGCATCTGAGCATGCAGGCACAACACTGACGACTTTTTTCCTACTTGGCCTTCTCAGTTAAATTAACAAAAACAATTTGGAGTTGCATTACTGGGAAGCCTTCAGTAACCTTATATTCAGAGGATTCACAGCCACGGATTAATCAAGGTTTAAAACGAGTTATTGGCTTAAGCGGTTTTCATCGGAGGATTCTACGATATAATCTCAAAAGTTCCTAAGTGGAACATGTTTATTGTACAAACAATTAGTTAAGTAGCTGCTGAGATTTAAATGCACTATAATTCTGAGTGATGACGAAGATGATCATGAGAAGATAATAGGGAGAAATTTTGTCTGAAGTTTACGCAGCCTACTTTTAAGTACTGGACATCGGTGGTCCAGATTATTGTCGTTAGTACACGTTCCTTTCAAAGGATAACGTTTCTTGTTTGATTTCTGCTAACTAGAAATTGAAATGATAAAAAATAGAAATTGCTGAGAGAGAAAACGACAAATTCATAAAAATTAGACTTCAATTAGTGGATACAACCATTTTTCTTCAATTTATTTACTATTGAGGTATATTGGTTTTGCTTATGACTGAAACACTAAAGTTAATCACACTTAATCAATAGTTTTCCGTTTTGAATGGTCCCACAACACCCTCCTGTTTTATTTCTTTCAGTCCTCCAATAATTTAACCCTTCACGATATGCTAGAGAAACTTAGAAATTTCGCTCTGGCTCTATTCAGTGGTATACTCTAAATATTACAGATAAATCCACGTTCCTTACGATAGTTAGTCACTAGGCTACTAGGCGCATATAGAAATGACGGATATGAGTTGGAGCAGAACTTGATATCAAAAACGACTACGTATATGTCATTTGGCATAGTGAATTCAAAGAGCGCACCTTTTTAACCGAGCTTACTTATAATTTTCATTAGTAATACCCATAAATTTTTGTTATTCGACTCGTCCGTTGCAGAAAAGTGAGTAGGAATTATCTGAGGTAATTGGACGTGTTCTCTTACAAATGGCCCCCAAATCCATACTATGAAGACCGGACAAGCTGTATGCCACTATGCTCGACAACCCACGGCAAGGCTTGGCGGCTGGTCGACACATCCCTGCTTATCCATTAAAAACGTTAACATTTCAGTAGTGGAAGTTAGTATGGATAATCGGATTAAGGTGTAATTTAGATTATAGCTAACTAATAAATAATCGGTCAGAAGAGGCGTAAACAGACTGTAATTTTCGGTGTAAAAATAAGGCGAACAAGTTAGGTGGAGTAATGTCATCACTGAAGTGATTTGATCTGCACGGATCTTTAAGACTTCCCTTCTTCGCTCCAAAAGAGATTAGTGCTCTCAAAAACTACAACTATTTTCAGAGTCGGCGATGCGTAAAGAATAGAACGCTTTTTCGTAATAATGAAAGAATTTATGGAAGTATACTTACCGTTTGGTAAAAATTAGTTTACAAAGGAAACGAGAAGGGAAATCGAAGCAACCCACCTTACGTCGTTCGTCAACTTCGTTTTCTCGTTCAACATAGTGGAATAAAATAGCACCAAGAATTAGATAAAGTACAAGAAGCAACGAGATTAGAATAAATCGTGCATTCTCCTCATAGATTCCCATACGTGCGAAGCAACCAAGCTAAACTGTGGAAGAATAAGAGTTAAGTTAATCTTATTTAATCAACGCAAGAAAAACTCATTTCAAATCCAGGGCATTTTTCGAAGCAAACATTACAGTATTCTTACCCTTTTATTAGCATAATGCTGTATTATAGTGGATATCTACCGATTACGGGAAGTGCTATACTATTAACTAAGATTGCCGGCAATTATTGTGAAAACTCATCCGATTGTCCTTTTTTGCCGTAGGTAGAATATTCTGGCAATAGGCTACTCCTGAGGAGCCAGCTGCTTAATATTTTTCAATTTACCGTCTGCCAACCTCCTTCAGGGAATGGAGTGACTTTAACCAAAGCTATGTATCCTTGGTACTCTTCCATACTTATTCTTTATATCAGACATTAAGAAAATGCTGTTTTCCAGCCATTTTTTACGATTTTAACAGCACTGGAGATATTTAACCCTACACACACAGTAATAATGTCATAACTTTAGTTTGCTCTAGAATTTAAAATTACTTTGAGCAGACATATTAAACGGCTCAAAATGCGGAAATTATTTATTGCATGGAAATCTGGTAAATGTAATTCAATACAAAGAAGATAAAATTAGCATATGCTATTTGCTAGTTGTGTAAAATTTCAACAAGCAGAATTACTAGTTCTGTTAATCACAATGATGCTGAGATTTTTTCAAAACACCGAACCACAAACGTATGCATGAACACCTTTCTATCCAACTACCCTTTCTGGGGCTAACGTGTTCACCACCACGTCATGGGGGCCCTTCGTTTCGCGCCTCATTAATCACCTAGAACTCCCATATTCTATTATCAGAATAAGTCGTCTGCTTGTGAGGAATATAAAATTTTAAGCTCGTAAAGAAAAATTTTATTCCTTTAGTGAAATAGTTGTGTTTTAAAGACACGTTTTAAGGCGATTCTCGATTTTAAGTTTATCGGAGAAGAAAACTCATGATGATGTAGGTTTGTATTAAATATCAATTGCAAAATGTTTTTAAAATATAGCCCTTGATTTAATAAAGAAACGACAGATGCTACTTCTTTCCAAATGAACTTTCTTAGCGATGCTGAGATATGACTTCATTGATACTCAGATATTTGCAAAACTTCGGACCGCAGGTGCCTGCGGTGAGGAACGAACGCGTTATTGTTCTTTCCGGGAAAAAGTGATGCTGAAAACTCAAAATTCTGATTCCGGGATAGATCGAACCGCGATAACCCTTTCCGGGGTCGCGTATTACACACTGCACCACTGAAATCCTTGCTTTGCGTTTCTCTCAACCGGTTTTCTACCTAACGTTGCCATCAGCAATCACCCGTCAGCGGAGCTGATCTGGAGAGCAGAAATAAGAATATCTCGGCATCGGTGTGGCTGTATATCACATCATACCCTGCCGTGAAAAAGTATAGTAGGCAGCAAATAAAAGGCTAACATTTAGAAATTTCTTAATGTTTGAAGTACTTTCTATTACTTCTAGTCCCATTTAGTATCGAATCACGTTTAGCTTACACCAAAACAATCTTCACTGAGCCGTTTGCCTTTTCTCTTAAAATCTCCTGAATGGTCCACTCACTCACACAGCACTAAAGGCTGCAGATTTTCACAGCTTTTTTTCTAAGGCGGTTGCTGTCCATAAATAGCATTGTAGGCTTAAAGATTTAGCAGAGCATATTTTATTGCGGTGAGCACTTCTCATGCTCTTCTCAGCCATTTCATGAAGGCCTTTTTCCAAATGTCTGAATTCATGCGCACAGAAAATGATTATGCGTATAAAGAAGTTACAGGTCATTTTTCATAACAAGGAAATCGAGTGTCTCTACTGAATCACCCTAGTTCTCACGGCAAGTACACGCTTGCATTTTTACACGATTCCTTATTTCTTCGCCCCCTATGACGTCACTCCGCCATCCAATGGAACAAATCATGTGTCTTCGCAAGTACTTCGTTCAAATTCCTCTATTCATGACGAATTCGCGAAATGATCATCTCTGATTATAGAGAATTAGACGGATTCTTCCCATTATCAATGTCATTTTTCAGGTGACGTAAGAAGTGGCGTAATTTATTAACTTCTTGGCATTACCACGTGAAACGAACAACGTTAAGAGTTAGTACTCATTTACTGATATGACCACCCGGTTTTGTATGTTCTGCCGATCTCAGCAGTTTCTTTATTCGGTTCATTGTCTATCATCCGAAATCCATGAAAATTTTCCGAATTACGTGCGAGTTTGGACCTTACTTGAAGAGTTTAATTTCCTCATGAATGAACATGAATCCCTGTCCTTTTCATTTCTTCTAGCTTTCCGGTTCAACTCTACTAAAGCGTTTCCAAAAGTGAAAAATAGGGCTCACCCTTTCAAAATTTGCATTGCCTCTGGATGAAAAACGACAGAGGGTGGTTCCCGCTTAGCTCGTCATTTTGCGGTAATTTGGGTAATTTGTGCTCAGAGCGCAAAACAATTAAGCAGACGATGGTTGAAGGTGTGCAGCTTGACCGCTGACATTATTTGGATATATTACGACAACTGCGTAGTTCCGGAACGCTCCTTAAGAGCTACGAATTCATTGCGAGCATCTGCTAGGTTTATTGCTGCTCATATTTAAAAACAGTTGGAAAGATTATGCACTTTGGTCAAGAAATTTCATTGTTCATACCTAGCGTAGAATCCATTATGAAAGCGTACTGTTATGAAATGATTTAATCTTTCTCGTAGTTCGTCGGTATCACCGATATTTGAGAACATTAGAAGAGAAATAATAATGTTTTCCTTTGTCTATTATAGTAGAGGCAATGTTTTATTATCTGTTTATTTAATGGTCCGTGCTTTTCTCCATTATGGTTGCAAGAGTTTTCCACTTCCATCGCTATCGTTTCACATGTTTAAAAATGACTAAATAGATTAAACGATTGCTAAATGAGTGGAAAATTAGGAATGTAAAATAGTTACTGAAAAGCGATACCCCATAAATCGTTGGGGGATATCGGTTCAGTATCGTGCCAAAAACAAGCCAACCTCCCTACCCTTTGGGATCCGTTAATTTGTACCAGACAAATATCGGAGAACAAAAACGCCCGATGTGATAGAAAGGGGGACTGTTGCAGGTCACTCAATGGCTCAGGTATACACAACTTAACTGTAATGCTACAAATGGAGGCGAATGTTTGGCACATCCCTACGGGATTGTTAAACGTCAAGTGCTCTATCCTTTACTCTTTGTCCAGAAAGAATACAGAAGATCTTGAAATATGTAGTACCATATGTTTCATCACCTCGCAGACACGTTTAGGCGCGTGTGGCGCAGTGGTTGGAGGCGCCACTTCGACACGCAGGTGGAATCGATCCCTGCCGCCCATGGCCCACCAAGCCTTCCATCCCTCTGGGGTCGGCAAATTGGTACCAGAGTTGTCTGGGAGGATAGCAGCACTGGTTCGATACATCGGCAGGCCACCGCGAGTCATTGTAAAGGCCAGATATACATTCAGTCACCTCCAAACGATGCTTAATGAAGTCGAATGCATGGCGCCTCCCTCATTGATCGACGCCGAGAGCTTTATCCCTTTTTGACATTTACCTCATACTCAATGCATGCTGTGGAAGGCTATCTACACTGCGCAACCATAGCCGATGGCGTGTTCGAGTACTGCCTTCCTTGGATCCCAAGACTGATTAACATTTTCAGACATGCGATTATGGTCATTTCTGCTTACTAGGTATGAGTTAAGAATTAGTCACAAGACTTAAACAACTTTTTAGTTAACCCTATTTTGCACCGGAAAGCCTATTAATTTGGTTGGCTTAGAAAGTATTCTTCTCCAGGGTTGCTTATTTATTTGCTATTTTAAACAGGAGCCAAAACGTCTTAAATGAACGGACAATATGACGTGTTGCATGAAGTCGGCATGGTGTATTTGACTACACAAGCTTATGTTAGCAGTAAAAGACCAAGGAAATGGATGCTAGCATTGGTAAGAAGCTTCATTTAAACGCTACATATTATTGAATTGTCACTAAATATGATGAAATTTCAACATTCTGTTCAGTTATTTCCATCAACAAACAACATTTAAGACGTGTACTTCTCTTCTTCAGCAATCGCGATGTTGCTCGATTGCTCGATTGCTCGATTGCTGAAAAAGAACATCGCGACCCAACCTTGCAATTACTGGAAAGGAAAACGACACATTTATAATCCAGTGCCGATGTTAATAGAAAGTCGATCTTGAGAACATTTAAAATATTAGGCCAAGTGTGATTTACCGTGGTTTGCGCATTTACACCCCTTTTTAAAGCGCAATCTGAAACTATTTATAATAGTTCCCAGGTTCGACTTTCTATTAACCTCGGCATTGGAATATGAATGCCTAGTTTTCTTGTTCAGAAATCGTGAGGTTGTCCTACAGCATACATTTACTTCCATAGAAAAGCACACAATACAATACAACACAACAGTAGCTGACGTTTCGGCAGTATCGCCTTCTTCAGAGCCTGGAAGGGTATGCTGATATACAATTTATTAAACCTAATTTGGAGGTGACTGAATGCATATCTGGCTTTTGCAATGACGCACGGTGTTCTACCGGCGTACTGAATCAATGCTACTATCCACCTAGACAAGTCTGGCACGAATTTGCCAACCCAGGAGGGATGGCGGCATTGGTGAACCTAAAGCGCGGGATCGATCACGTGTGCATTGCAGTCCACTTCTAACAACTGCGCTGCACGAGCGATTTGCAACATAGCGGTTTAAATTACGATCTTATTTGTTGATTGAAGAGATTAGCAGAAGCAGATGAGTTCAGCAGGGAACTAGTAAATAGTGAATAAGTTAACGACTCCTATATATCACAACGCATTGACATTTAACGTCTTCATCGTTTACCTGCATTACCTGTTGAATAGGGACTACCCTGATAAAAAAACAATAGTCTACTCGTTAGATTATGATTCATTTTGCTAATCGGAGTATTGGAATCTCGCAGCCGCAGCTTCAACTGTGTTGCTAGACCATTCCATTACGGGCGGTAATAGAACTAAGAGCTACAGCTTATGCAGACACAACTTGAGATCTTACAGTAGCGTAAATAGAAAACAGTGCTTTGACAACTCAAAAAAACTAATCTAAAGAAAGGATCTTTGAAAATATAGGATACTGTTGTTGGCTCCACGAAAAGAAGATGAAACTCTTGTTATTTTTATTTTCATAACTTAAAATTGATAACGAAAGCAAATTGCTCTAATCTTTTTGTTCCAGTCTACCACTTTAGACCGCTGAAATTCTCATCGGAGAAGAATCACGACGCATGCCTTTCTCTAAAGTTGATGTTACAATCAAAATGTGAGGGGAGTCATAGCTCCAGAATAGGGCAATGCTACTGCGTACTTCATTTGTTTCGAAAATCACTATCTTCACGTACTTCTGTAGAACTACATGATAACTTCTATTCAGAAGAAGATTCCTAGACAACTAGAAAACCTTACGTAAGGTGACATAAGTAGAGTTTGTACAAGGATTGCGATGTGTGAACCACATTCAAGGCATCGTTGCAGTATTGGAAGTCTACCACGAATACAGTACCACCAATTACTTCTTTCACTGACGGCGAAAAACGGATCGATATTGTAGAAACAATGATATCCTATCAGCCACTATTAACCAGCCCGTCTGGTGGTTGTACAAATGGACTAGGACCAACTGCTAAAAATGCTCTGCGAAGAAAGCCTTGCTCATTAAAATTAAAATGCTCCGAAAAGTGAGGCAGATTTTTCATTGACTAGAAAAGCTACTATCTGTGTGGGCGTGTTGTGAAATTGGCAAATGTCGTCAAGGAGTGATGTAGAAGTAAAGCAAAACGGGCACTGACTCAGAAATGATAGCTAACAACTTCACTGATGCGAAACACAATTTACATCTACTTTTTTGTTTCAGTGATTCTCCCAACACTCTATCATTCATCAGAAATATTAAAATCACGATGTTGAGAACAATTACACGCTATCCACGCCCACAACTCTTGAATGATGTCTTCTGAATTTAACGGTCCCAAGCAAGACGGACTATTTAATCCATGTGTTGAAAGGTGTCTTTTCTTAGAAATCCAACAAAACACAGATCGAAAATAAAACATACCTGTTGGAATCGATAGAGAAAAGAAAAAAGTTCTGAAAAAGTAATCCTTTCAAATACAATTACTTAAATTTATGCAAGTAAGGTATGAAAACAAGCAGGAGAGGCTACTGTTGCAAAGACAACCGTTTTTCGTTGCCAAACAAAAAGCGATTTGAAGTTTTTTATAGGATTTTCCCCATGTTTTTAGATTAAGGGTCAGTTTCGGGCAAGGGCAACTAATTAAGATTAATTTTAGAGAAGGCGTTAAACACCTTCACTTTCCGTCTTTGTGAAATGGAGAAAAAATTGCTGAAGAAGAAAAAGGGAATAGCAATATTAAATTTTTTTCACTGCCTACTACGATTTTTCGTCTGAAATTATGTGTGACACAACCGCAATGATGCTGAAACATTTCCAAAACACCGGACAATAGGTGTCCGCGGTGGGGAACGACCGCGCTATTACTCTTTTTGAACGTTAGCGCGTTCACTACCACACCATGCGGCTCCTGTCTCTCAGACTGCAGCCTTAGCTTGACTGGGTTCATTACCGATTTGGGCTCTCCATTTCAATGCCGCTGATAGGTGATTGCTGATGGAAATGCTCGATAGAACTGGCTGAGAGACAGGAAAAACGAATGACCCGTATAGTGTGTGGTGGTGAACGCGTTAGGCCCCGGAGAGGGTAATAGTGCTTTCGTTCACCACCCAGACATCTGCAGTCCGAAATTTTGCAAATATCTCACCATCATTGTGGAAATGGCTATGATCTGTGCTATAAATGCATAATCTAACTTTATCTATGCTATGTCTAATGCCATAAACATAACTTAAAAAGAAGAAACTTTCGGAAGGTTTTCGCAACTATATGAAGTCTTTACAAATATCGCCGCGTTGTTGCTAGCTTAACACCAGCATGCGATCAAATTTCAACTGCAACATGTTGAGCACGCTCGGTGCTCCCGAATTGTACTAGAAAGAAAGTGGAATAAAAGGATGAAATGTTCTGTGCTGATTATTCCTTGACAGGTCGAGCATGCATTCAAATAAATTCTTTGCAACGTAGAAGTGATTAAACACATATTCGGTAAGTACAATAACTTGCAGCCATCAGCCGGGCTTGTAGGAATTTCACGGCATTAGAAGACGGTGAGGGTTCACATGCAGCGCTCCATGGAGCCAACTAACACCGGTGGGTTTTAAAGTAACTTTAATCTCTTTGCTGTACGCACTTGTTAGAGCATGTAAACGAAAAATTTTGAAAAAATGAGAGAAAATCTCATGAAAAGGCTTTTTAAGCATTAAAATGCAAGATAAAAAAAAGCAATTATTTCCCGATTTTTAATTGAATTCCACAGTCTTTGACTTTCTTGTCGTGGTTTCGTGGTGTCGTGGCTCTGTTCATCCATACAATTCAGTGCATGTGATTCAGTGTGACAACAGGACAAAATTTTATATAAAGCAGAAACGACGAAAAAGAGGTGCAAACAAGGAGCTCAATCAATTTTAGAGGAAAAAAACATTTCGTTTAAGATATCTGAAGAAGGAGCGTGCGAAGTAGTGGCTAGAGGTATCTTGCAATGCGCATGCAGTCCTTGGCTGTATCCCACTTTCTGTGCTATCTAGCATTCGCATTCCTCTGGCGGTGAACTGACACAAGAATTCAAAAGACCGACTTTCTATAAACCTTGGCATAATATTGATATATTTATACATTTTTACTGATATTGATATTCTTACTTATATAATGATGCAAACAAATATAACACAAGAGTTGTTGGAAGGAGAAGAACACTGAATTAATATCGTTAGCAGGTCTCCATAAATCACTGTCGAAAGCTTCGCCCCTATATTTATCATTTATTTAGTCAAGATTTGAATGAATGCAACAGAAAACAACCATGGAATGAGAATAGAGGGAAAACAATAAAACCACAATTGAACATTTTTCAAGAAGTGCAAGAATGAGAAAATGCTGAAAGCTGGGATAATTTACCTATTAATCTCTTTTAATTTAAGCCCTTAAAAATGAAGAATGGGAAAAAGTCACGCGACTAATAAAAAATGAGTAGTATACAAATTGAAAATACGTATGACAATATAAAATGTTAAAAAGAACAACAAATTGAGAACCTTAGCTCTGGTGATACTCGGCAATGTATTCGCACGGAGCATTTCTCGCTGTCCAATACCACGAGCGAATTGAAGTTTATGCATAACTGTTCGTGATAGTGACATTCGTTCCGTAAAGGGCGTATCACTACCAATACGATAATCAGGCTTCCAACATGTGGGCGTGGCCTAAAAAGGTGTTGCTATAACTGGGCGTGGTCTCAGCAAGGAGAGTGATAACATCACGGCTGAATGGCTTCGCCTCATCATCACAATAGAAATGATGATAACAAATTTTTCAGACTTCATTTAAACGATAGATGACTCCGTTGATCACCAATCGCTTCAGCACACACAAAGGCCTCGAATTTACCTTCAGCGGACTGGTGACCCAAGTTATCAGTTTAGAATCGTTTGAATAAACATCGGAATGTGGATTAAGAAACGCTATTTCATAATTTAAAATAGGTTTCATTCTTCAGTTTGTTGTACTTATTAGTTGTTTGCAAAAAATTAATGCAAAACTCTCAAAAAAAGTTCGTTCCTTTCTTCATTGTTGGATTGATTTGAAATAGGACACTCGCCCAAGTGTTAAGACATTTCATAAGTCCACACCTTTCCCTTAACGCTTATTGAGACTACAACTTGTAAACAATTGTAACAAAGAGGTTGAATCGAGAAATATTTGTATCAAGTTGCAAAGGAGCGTGCTTCACCCCCACCAACATCACTAGTGCAATAGGTAAGCACCACGAGCATTAAACCAATGCCTGCAACTGCTTCCGGCTTTTCGTATGGCTACGACGAGCCTTAAGAATGCAGGATTAAAAAATCTGCAAAAAAAAAATTGACGTAGGAGTTGCAATGGGAAAATATTTGTGAGTGAGCTCGTCAACTAATCTGGCCGTTACCAAATTGGCTAGCAAACGTTGGTGGGCTACTCTCTACTGTGGGATCTAGTGGTCAACCAACATGGCTATTACACCTAATATTGAAAAAAACAACTTTCTGTAACGAAATTGAAAAATTTGAAAAATATTTTCAGACATTCCATTAGTTTTCTTTCATTGATCGGAATCTCGTCGCAGTGATATGTCCAAACTCAAATAAGCACTGCAATTTTTTTCTGACACTTTTATTTCTTAAATTTCTTCTTTTTTATGTGTATCATATCCATAAACCCGCAATTCATCAAGTGACTTAAATAAGTTGCGGTGAATTCTCCATCGCTTTTCAGAGTTGCACTTGGGCCACATTCACTCGAAGGACGCGAGGGGCATGGCACTTCGGCTGTAACATCCACTATTTATAGCAATTTTTTCAAGAAAATAATTATGAAAAGTTGACCTAATCGAGGCAATCGTGGTTGCTGTTTGTTGTAGGTGATCCTGAACTAATTCACACTCGTTTCTCAGTTAATTATTTATTGTGTGACATCCTGTATAGAATGGACAAAAATTTGTGTTTGTGTGCCTATATATTTAAACATGATAATATGGTAGTGGTTGGCTCTGTCGTAGTGGTTAGAGGTTCTCAGTAATATATTTGGTGAATTGTGGGATTCTAGATAGTGACCAGGTACCAGAGTTGCCTGGAAGGATAAACACTCTACCCTTTATATGGGTGGATAGTGCAAGCCCTTGTTCAGGACAAGTATTCTATAAATAGCGTCTACGGTGCCTCATAGAGTAGTACAAATGGCCTTTCTCGAACGGATTGATGAAAGCTTATTACTTTATTTCTAATCCTTTAGCATGATAATAACAGCATATTTATGTCATACATAAAGATGATGAGATTTAAACGAATGGATATCACATAAGCTAATCCAGCTTTGTGGATCTCAGGTAGATTTGCCTACAAAATCTTCTCATTGCCACTTCTAAATAATATTAAGACGGCCAGAATCTGCATTAAAAATATTGAAACTGTGAAAATATTTATCTACATTATGTCGATAACATGACGTCAAGACGGGTGAACGTAATCGCCTTTCACCGAGGACAGGTAGCGTTCGATTCCATGTTAAGGACAGATTCATTCTCGGCCATAAACTGACTGGGCTACTTTTGCATCAAAGATTTGAACTCGGCTTAGGCCAACCAAGCCTCTATCTTCACAGCACCAAGAAATTGGTTGCAAAGTTGCTGGGAAAAGTTCTTTCGATCGACAAAGGCCAATATCTACTTTTTTGAAGACCAAGGAAAACGAAAGCCAAACTGTTTCACGACTCCAAAAAAATCTACTCGACCACTGCTCCACGAGTAACTGCCTTCGAAATTTCTCAGCTTTTGCTCGTGCTCGATTTTTTCTGCAGGAAAGAATCCAGTGGTCAAAATTTCAGATAACAAACCCTTACACAATAACATGAACGACCAGGTATTTAAAAAAGAACAGCTCAGAGAAATAGAATCATTTGTCAGAGGAAGTGTGTCCAAAGTGTATTCGTTAGAAGATAAACGGGACTCTGATGACCCTAATCCACTACATTTGAGCAGTAAGCTCGATCTGCCAAGTAGTAGAAGGCATCATGATAAAAGAATATTCACCTGGTGCTGAGAACAAGAAAATCATTAGTAATGCTAATAGATGGGAAACTTTGAGAGTTTGTTTCAAAAACCGACTTTCCTTCAACCTCGTTATGACTAAGCAATATACATGCTTACAGTGCTTACACATGCTAAGTCGAGGTTGTTGCCAAGCCTTTATTCGGTTAATGTTTCGACGTCTTAGCTTTCATGATGAAAGTATACATGTCGATTAGTGATGCCGAGGCTGAAGAAAAGTCGGTTTTTGAATTCCTGTCACACTCTTTTGCTAACTGATAATGATACCGCCTTCTGCACGAGGCATTTTCCCCAAAAAGCAAATTGTTGTCATAAGACAATCACTATTATTAACAACCACCGTCCTGTATAAAAAGCACGCCGGGTGAGATTGCCTCACCCGAATAATGCTCCACTGAAGAAGGTCCAACTCGATACGACCACGAAGACACCACACGAAACTTTGGCCGAATAAATGTTTGAAGACAACCTCGTTTTAGCTTGTCAGTTAAGGAATAAATTTTAAGAGATTATTTTAGTCTTGGTCTAAATCGTGTTAATCATGTATTTGTCGATCCTTTACCTTTTATACGATGGATCAAATGTTTTTGGTTAAGATGTGATATAAAGCGTTGCTGGTCTGCACGAATTTTATCCAAATAATCGGTGATAGAATGATTTTAAAGCACGAATACAAGCCGGTAGAATTATGTACATTGTTGAACATTTGACCAACAACAAGTTCCGAGTAGGATAGGATTGACTTGCGCGTTTGCGATGTCAGCTTTCAACCCATTCATCTTTTCTCTTCCTGCTCAAAGATATCTGTAGCGGAGCTTTTTAATGGTTTATTTTTTACAGTGGATAGAAGAGGGTCGCTGAGAATGAAACTCTTATGTACTACGAGAGTTTCATCTCGATCAGAGTCATCCAAACTGGAAATGAGTCCGGTATTCTCATCTGGAAGTTTAGACACGAGTGAGGTGTTATGTCGATGTTTGCACGACTACTAGTTCATCGTAGTAAAGAAACCGAGCTTCAGTGCAGGCCTCGAATGAGACAAACAACGAACAGCACAGTGACAACTATGTCACAGCTGCGTCGACGTGAGCGCAGTCGCTTGCCGACACCCGATACTCAACTTTGAGTTATGCTGAAAATACGTGAAAAGCCTAATACGCCCAAGAAAACCGCTTCTCTATAAAACTCGGCATAAATAGTTATCATATGTAATTCTTAGAAACTACCCTTATTGAGCTGAAGCGAAATTGGTACCAGCTGTTGTTGTTGCCATGGTTTTTTAAGGGTCATATCTGGGCTACATCGCCTTCTTCAGAGCCCTGTTGTTATGTGAGGGCCGTCATTCCTGTTCTTTACGCGGAATAACGAGCACATCATGTATACTATAACTTTTATTTACTGCCTGTTACAATTTTTCACGGTATTTTGTGAAATACAGCCATAATGATGCTGAGATATTTGCAAGACTCCGAGCCACAGGTATCTGCGGTGGTGATCGAAAACGCTTTTACAGTCCCCGAGGACTAACGTTTTCAACACTACACCATGCGGGTCTTCTGTTTCTCCTTTCTCTCAGCTAGTTTTCTATCTGCCAGTACCATCAGCCTGTGAATGGGATTGATATCACGACACTGCACACTGTTCTATTATAGGAAAGGATTCCGTGGTTTTCAGTGGTTTTCAAACACCGACTTTCGCAATGAAAAAATGACACTCAACGTCACCTCTTATAAAGTAGTAGTTTGTTGGTTATGCTGTTCGTATAGAAGTTATTGTTACTTTCTCGGTCTGAGGTTGCTGAACAGGGCCTAGTTTTAACAAAAGAATATAACACAATGGTAGAATATAGAGGTTGAATTAATTTTTCATGTCAGTGCTTGTCTCCTTTTCAAAAATGATGCTATGGCATGCTCCGCAACCTGTAATAGTTTGAAATTACTTAAAGCTTTTTAATCAAAGAAAGAAGGCCATATTGATAAGTTAGTAGAGCTAAGCACTTTGAATGCCATTATTCCTTTCTCGTCGATATTAATTCCACAAAGTAATCGGGATATACAAAGTAAACGTTGGTTTCATTTCCGAATCAGACATCGATGTGACAGCTTTCATCGCTATTAATAGATAAAGTTCGAGATGCATTGAGTTCTTGCACTCGATTCGAAGGTAATGGCCTGTTTCTACTTTGCATCAACTGTATCTTTGCTCATGTCAAACTTTATCAATTATGATAGAAATTATTGCAAACGATATATCTTCGTCCACAGGTGCTTCACATCCACGATGCCCATTTTTCAATTTTTTGCGTCACATTCATATTTCGAAGAAGAACCTACTTAGAAAGCCGAAATTTCGTTCAGCAGGACGCTGTGGTGCTCTACAGTGCATCGCCAGTTTACCGCGGCTTCTGCACCTGTGCTCAAACTTTGATAATTTAGATTTCGCTGTCAGCCTGCTTAAAATCCTATTTCTAAATCCATACAAAGGTTAAAAAGTGTTATGTTAAAAGTGAATGAACGGTTAGACGATAAAAAAAGCCTCTGCACATATTTTTAAGCCTAGAACAATTTCACTTTCATCAGATGCGAAAAAATCTGAACTACCGGAAGTGATGAATTCAGTAGAAGCAATTTCGGACTTTTGTTTCTGAAACATTTCCAAATGGTAAGTTCTCCAGATGTCCACGGAGCTCTCATTCGGCAAGACAGAGGTGTGGCAAGTATGGTGAACGAGGAATCGTTTCGTAGCCTGGCTCAGTGAACCTTTTCAATGAGGGTAGTCCGACATGTGGTCGCTCCATGTCGTGCAGAAATATTGTGCAACTTTGTAGACTATAATGTTGCTGAAATATTTGCAAAACTGCGGATAGCTGGTGTCTGTGGTGGAGACCGAACGCGCTATTTCCCTTTTCGGGGGCTAACGCATTCACCACCACAACGTGCGACTCATTCGTTTCACTTGTCTCTCAGCCGTGTTATTGACCAATATACGTTATCAGCGATCAACGGGATTGATTTGGGGAGTGACAGGAACCCACTTAAGCTAAAGCTATGATATAAATCACAATGTGGACAATTTGTAACTACTGCCTACTATTTTTAGTGGCAAGGTATCATGTGAAATATAACCATAATGCTCAATTTTTTATTTTGTGCCTACTACAATTTCCACAGCGGGTATTACGCGAAATACAACCACATCGATGCTGAGATATTTGCACAACTTCAAACCGCAGGTGTCTGTGGCGGGCATGAAACGCGCTATTACCCTTTTCGGGGCTAACGCGTTCACCACTACCCCATACGGGTCCTTCGTTTTGCCTTTCTATCAGCAAGTTCTATCGATCTGTGCCATCAGCAACCACCCATCAACAGGATTTACCTCGTCTGGAGTTCTGCAAATATCTCAACACCGTTGCTTTTGCATTTCGTATAACATCATGCCGCGAATAGTGTAGTAAGCAGAAAATATTAAAAGTAAACATTGTGATTTCAACTACAGGCTTAGTTTTATTGGGTCCAATGCCGATTTGGGCTCCCTATATCAATCTCGCCGACGAATGATTGCTGATGGCACTGATCGATAGAATCAGCTGAAAGATAGGCAAAACGAAGGACCCGCATGGTGTGGTGGTGAACGCGCTACTCCCCGGAAAGGACAATAGCGCGTTCGTTCACTACCATAGACACCTGCGATCCAGAGTTTTACAAATATCTCAGCATAATTGAAGTTATATTTCGCAATAAACCCTGCCATTGAAAAGATTGCGCAGTAAACAAAACGGTTACGATTCACCTCTGTCACCTGTACCACCTGTAGTCCCGTTGATGGTCGAGTGACTCGAGCGGGCGCCAGTAAATCCTCCATTTTTCCCTATCGCGTGCAAGAGTAGCCCAGTGGGTTCTGCATGCTCTAGAGACTCGTAGAGCATCATATCTTTCTTCTAGGCTTTTCGTGAAGAACTCTGACCATCGGGTCGGTGGTCTTCCTGCAGTACGTTTGACATCCCGAGGAATTCAGTCACTAACAGCCCTTGTCCATCGGTTATCATTCATACGCATTACGTGTCTGGCCCACCTTATCTTCGACTGTTTGGCGTATAGAACGGCATTTTTGATTTTCGATCGTTGACGTAGATCGGAGCTTCGGCTCCCATCCCTTACTTGTGCGAAACGGGATACTCCTAGCATCGTCCTTTCGACTGCGCGTTCGATAACGCTGAGTGATCTTTCATCCTGCTTACGTAGCGACCAAGTTTCTGACGCATACGTTAGGGCAGGAAGAACCGTTGAGTCGAAAAGGTGGGCACGGAGTCGGGTGTTCTTTGTCCTCTTCACTACATCCTCGATGCTCTTGAAAGCTCCCCAAGCCGCTCGTTTCCTTCTGCTCAGTTCTGGAGCTAAGTCGTTCATCATATTGATTTCCCGACCTAGATAGACATAACTGGAGCATTCGGAGATATTCGTTCCGTTGAGCGTGAATGGGGCAAACGAAACCAATCCGTTCTTCATGAACATCGTTTTCTTGAGATTTAGTCGAAGACCAATCTTTCCACACGCTTTATCAAAGTCTGCAAGCATGCGTTCCGCTTGGCTAATGTCTGGTGTTATAAGAACGATATCATCAGCAAAGCGAAGGTGGTGTATCTGCCGGCCATCGATTTTCACTCCCATATTATCCCATTCCAATGTTCGCATGACGTTCTGGAGGGTGGTTGCAAATAATTTTGGCGAGATGGTATCGCTCTGCCTAACTTCTCTCTTGACGTCAAGACGGGAGATGGACGTGGCTATCGAAGAGATCTGAGTAGTAATCGTGGATGATTTTCTCCTTTGCCTTTCTGGACGCTGCTATTGTTCCGTCTGGGCGTCGGAGTGCAATAATCTTGGTCTTGTAATTGGCGAAGCTTCGGCGGGTTTTGCGAATACTTTTCCCAGGCTCTGCAGCTTCGACCATTACTGCTGCTCTTTTCTCTTTA